>CAHIKZ030000005.1:0-12500 GCA_903632075.3 Acanthosepion pharaonis
ATGAACAATTGAGAAGAAAGAACAAAAAGAGAAATAAATAAAAGAAAGAAAGAAAGAAAGAAAGAAAAAGGAAAGAAAGGGGTAGATAAACAATTGAGAAGAACGAAAGAAAGAAAGAATAGGTGAAATATTTTTTAAAAAATAACAGAGAAATACAAACTGAAAATTTTAAATCCTTAACAAATTAATTAATATTAAGTGAAATGTTTCATTCAATTCGAATTTATTCATTTTCCATACAATACATTTTCCCCCCCTCCGGTGGAGCAATCGGATTCTCTTTTTGTTTATTTCAGTCTTACTCATCCGACCCCCTAATATACATACGTCATTCTACCTCAATCCGGGTGTGACACATCTCTTGTACACTCCCGGAAGTACCCTACTTTGCCACCCGCTTCAACCCCTACTATAACAAAGATCATTACTACCGACGCACGCCCGTAGGTATGGGTGCGGGTGTGTGTGTGTGTGCCTCCATCACACGTCGCTGTCTGACTTACCAATACTGCCACGCCCCACAAAATGACTCACCGGGAAAACTTACCGTTAAATAGATACACACAGACACACCTAAGGCTCACATCAGATGATGTCCTGTACTATAGACTTCCATTATCCACCATACGCTCACTTCACACTGAAAGCGAGGCCATCATTTCGACTAGTAATCTCATCTTTGTAAAAATTGTTTCGGCTGCGTTATGATTATTATTTGGTTTAGTTTCCTTGCCGCTCAAATCTATCATTGCTCATCCATTTTGCGACGAGTGCGTCAATGGTGATGGCCATTTTAATACGGCTGACACATAAAGTCATATTTTTAGAGAGATAGATAGATAGATAGATAGATAGATAGATAGATAGATAGAGATTGAGATAAACAGATTTGAACAGACTGAAATAGATAGATAGATAGATAGATAGATAGATAGATAGATTTGAACAGACTGAAATAGATATGAACAGATTGAGATAAATAGATTTGAACAGACTGAAATAGATAGATAGATAGATAGATATGAACAGACTGAGATAGATAGATAGATAGATAGATAGATATGAACAAATTCAGATAGATAGATAGATAGATAGATAGATAGATAGATAGATAGATAGATAGATATGAACAGACTGTGGGATAGAATAGACGGAGATAGACGCAAAAAGACAGACGCACAGACACAGAAATAGACACACACATACACACACACACACATATATACATATATATATATATATATATATATATATATATATATAGCCTATAACAGTGAACGGAGATAGATATGAATAAACTGAGATATGTACACGAGTTAACTCATATATAGCTCACTACTTATTTATGAATACACTGGTTTGACGAATTGGAATGATGATATATATATATATATATATATATATATATATATATATATATATATATATATATACTACTAATAATAATAATAATAATAAAATAAAAACCTTAAAATCTATTTCGGTTATAATTTATTTCGTCTTCAGTTCGAAAGTTCTTAGCTTAAGATTAAGTACTTTCGGTCTGTTGTGTTTAATGTAAGAATATTCACGAAATAAATTAGAACCAAAATAGTTTTTTATTAGTTTATTATTATTCTTATCCTCTGTAATTTATATTGTGCTCTCTTTGGGCTAATAACCTCCTTGGGATTATCACTACCAGTCATAAACTGGTATTTTTATATATATATATATATATATATATATATATATATATATATATATATACTTCAAATGTTATTTTTAGTAAAAAGACAGCGAGGGGAGTCAAAAAATCAGTCATAAATTTCTCAAATTAGTTTGGCATCCAAACATAAAAAGATTTTTAGACTGAAAGCACAAAATTTGGCCTTTTCTCAGCGATTAATCTCCGTGTCCAAGCGGTAATGCGTGCGGGGCTTACCTGTAGCTTTCTCAGCCCTGAAAGACCCAGAGCCGATTACAGCAATTTTTTCTGTAATAAGATTTCTCGAACATTCCAAAATAAATAGATGAAGCATCTAAACACATATAAAGTTGTTATATATATATAAATATATATATATATATATATATATATATTTATATATATATATATATATATATATATATATATATATATATATGCATATATATAGATATATGTATGTGTGTGTCACTTTGCTTATTGATTTTATATTTATTACCCCGACTCTAGAGTTTCGTAGACGAACCATTTTTTTTTTTTTTGCAATCGTTTAGTCCACTCGTCAGTTGGTTTCAGTAATTAACTGCCGATTTTTCATTTTTGTTATTTTTATTTTAGGTTAAAAGTAACTTATGCGCTTTTTATTGTTTGTCAGGTTGGTTTTTTTTTTTGCGGGGGGGGTGATTGCCTGTATTTTAAACATTATGTATTTTGTTTGCCGTCCTTCATCTTCGATAAAATATGCCCTCCGGGGGAACAATCGCCTGGTTGGGCGTCCTTTAGTCGATCGGCTACGAAGAGGTTCTTGTTAACATTAAAGCACACTCACTCCTTCAGATTTTCACAAAAGGACATCTCTGTTTAGTTTCGTATCAAAAACGTAAACAAAGCAATTTCTAAAGAATTAATGAATTTTATGTTTTTAATTAGGCTTATTTTTATTACTTCAAACTTCTCGAAAATTACTAATACTTCTACAAATTACAACTTAGAACATAAGAAAACATATTAACAACGGCCCCTTGAAAATTTCAAATGGATTAGCCGAAAGCGTTTGCGACGCTAATATCTACGGGCAGTTTCTATATTTTTCTTTAATCTACATAAAAGGAAAACTGGAAAAATATTTTAAAAATGGAATAAAATTTTCCTCATCCGCCACATTAAATTAAACATGTATAAAAGATTACCACCCAAATATACAATATATATTAAAATCTGTGGGACACCTCGAGGTTGTGTAATGGTTAGCAAGTTTGTCTCGCTAGAACAATTACGACTGAGTAGTGAGTTCGATCCTCACTGGGTGCCCCTCTACTTTCGGCCTTGTGCCACATCCAAGCTACGCTTGGAAAATCACTATATATTAACATCTGTATTTGTATGAGCGTAAGTAATATATATCCGTGTGTATGTGCCAGTATTATATACGTGTGTACGTGTACGGCCCTCTATATGTATATGGTGATTTTCTAAGGATAGTTTAGATGTCGCACAAGATCCGAAAATATGGTGGCACCCAGTGAGGATCGAACTCACTACTTAGTCGTAATTGATCTAGTAAGTCAAGCTTTACGCCATGTCAAAGTGCTCTAAATGATTTCCTAAGTATCGTTTAGATGTGACACAAGGCCGAAATTGTGGAGCACCCAGTGAGGATCGAACTCACTACTCACTCGTAATTGATCTAGAAAGTGAAGCTTGCTAACCATTACACCATGTAGATGTGCCCCAAAATTATTTTCTAAGTGTTGCTTAGATGTGGCACAAGGCTGAAATTATGGTGCACCCACTGAGGATTGAACTCACTATTCAGTCGTAATTGATCTATCGTGACGATATTGCTAACCATTACAGCACGTAGAAGTGCCCCTCTGTATGTGTATATGTCTGTACGTGTGCGCTTGTGTACACGCAGTTTTGTCTCACCGAATTTTTTTCGTTTTCCTCACCTCTGCTATTGGAAATTCATTCAAAATATATTCTCTTTACCACGTCTGTCGTCCTGGGTATGACGATAAACTACATCCGCGTCCTGGGTAAGACGATAAACTACATCCGCGTCCTGGGTAAGACGATAAGCTACATCCGCATCCTGGGTATGATGATAAACTACATCCGCGTCCTGGGTAAGACGATAAACTACATCCGCGTCTTGGTAAGACGATAAACTACATCCGCGTCCTGGGTAAGATGATAAACTACGTCCAACAGCAAGACCTCTGATCAGGAGGTTTTGAGCAGCGTGGAACCACCTCTTAATTGCTGGTGTTCCCAGGTCCACCCTGACCCGGGGTGGTAGCACCTGTTAGGGTCCCAGCTATGGGCAAATAGTTAACACCCAAACTTGTGTAAAAATAGGTTTCAATACCAGAAATACTTTATAATAAAAAAATTATTACCAGCAATAATTTTTGAAGGAAAAATTATTATCAGCAATACTTTAAAAAAATACCAGCAATAAAAAGAGATATACATTCTTTGAAAAAATATGACCAGCTATAGATTTCTTCAAGGAAAAAATAGTCCCAGAAATAGATTTTTGAAGAAAAACATATTACCAGCAATAAAAATTTTGTCGGCATTAAATAACCCATTGAGATGTTGATATGCCATAAAACAAGCCAAACCAAATCTTTACCACGTCTGATCGGAATTAATTGCCAAAGTTTCTTCAATCGGCTCCCTTGTTTTCTAAATTCGTCAATACTGTAACGTACACCATAAACTGGATTCTGTACGCAGTGCTAGATAGGTGACGTTCGTTGCCAATATTTTATGAACAAAAATAATAGGAATACAGCTTAAAATGCTAGCCTTGTACTTTTTTGTTTCAATACGCCATATATGTTTGATATGAATTCTATCTAAAGTAATATTTAATCAGAGACTTATTTATGATGGATATTCTGTGACGAAGACAAATTCTGATATTTAAATTCTGGCAATAATCACGGGGACGATTCCATTGGAGAATCAGATCCGATCTTTCATAGAGACGCTAAGAAATGTTCGATTCATTGTACAGCTCCAGTATGCATGTGATTCCCACGGCTAACTCTATCTTTACAAGAGCAAGATCAGACCAAAAGGGACTATTGCTATATATATATATATATATATATATATATATATATATATATATATATATATATATATTGATGCATATTTCATTAATATAGACAAGTGTTGTCTATTTATTTTATGTAAATTCTTTTCATAGCGTCTGATATTTAATGAAACATGCATCAATGAAAAAATGCTGCCTAAATACACACAATTTAAATTACATGATCCAGCAGCCCACAAAACTATCAACACGTGGAATTATAAATGTGGCCTTGTGAAAAGGCAGATTGAAACAGTCAAATGTAATTGTCATCTTTGATAATGGCTTATGTAAGCCGAAAGCTTAGATAGGATTAAAAAAACTTGTATCAATATTGTGATTTTCTTTTTTCGTCTAATGATAATGTTATTAAGCTTACCAGACGATATGAAAAGAATTTACATAAAATAAATTGACAAAACTTGTCTATATTATTTAATGAAACATGCATCAATGAAAAATGCTGCCTAAAATTAATAATAATATATATATATATATATATATATATATATATATATATATACAGCTTCTTACGTCGAACCAGTACTCTGTTCAAGTCTAAAATTAATAGTTACCTTCGTTTCCTACCCGCAGTGTGGCCTTTTACAGGGTGAACCATACTATGAAAAATTTAAAAAAATGGAACTTTTCCAAAGTTCGCGCTTATTGAAACTTTATTAGCTTTCAACGAGTTAAACCTGTGGTGAGTGCAATATCTATCCCGGTATCATGTCCTCGCTTTGATGCATCACGGAGTACCAGAGTACCCATTTTGTTTCATTGGACAGCTTCAAGTTTATGATCCTACCATTTGCTTATAAAGTCGAACATATATCGATTGCACAGTTCCCGGAGTATAGTTGTTCCTCTCCTATCGTTTAACAGTATTTTTATAGTTCGTTATTTTTTTTTTTTTTTTTATCGAATTCACTTCATGCAAGGCAGTAAAACCACAGGATCACAAGGAGTAACTGGGTGTGGAAGAGCTAGAAACAAAAAAACATTGCTAAGCAGCGAGAACAAAAGAAAAGTTATCAGAAGAGTAGATAGTGATTGACATTGCTTTTAAACTACTTAAATGTCGCTGAAAAGCATAAACCCGGAAAGGACTTCCACAAGCGAAATAGGCAAGAAACTGTTAGTACAGAACGTTAAGTTACATATAGTCATTTCAACTTTAAATTGATGAGATCTCGTTGCCAGTCTAGCCAGTCAGTTATGTGCTATACGTGATACACGAGGCAGATTTTTTCCCCACGCAGTAGGCTGCCATTTATTTCCGCGGCAGACCAGTTTCTATCCAAGGCTATAGAACCTCGTCGGTCCTGCTATTTACCCATAGCTGGAGGGAGAAAAAGAGGATTAATACTTTTCCCAAGGGTATTAGCACGTAAGTGAATGTAATGGATTCAACTGGAATTCGAACTCGGTTCTCCGATTCCTAAATCCGAGCCGCTATCCATTACTGCTCTGCCAGTCTAGTACTGTGCTTAAATTCGGAGTCCAGACAGCATAGCGATGCGTTCATCAGAACAATTATCATGGCAATATTTATAGAAAAGTCAACCTTACGGCAATAGAAAAAAGACTGAAGCCGAGACGCAAGAACAGATCCAATAATATTAATGATTCATCTTTGGATTTTATCAAGGAACTCTAAATACATAGCAGCTGCACTGGACCATATGTAGCAGCAATATTCTAAGTATGGACGACTTGTAGACTTATAGCTCTGTAAGACAGATTCTAGAAAGTAAAACTGTCTAGCAGGAAACATTGAACCAACTTTCTTACCAGTTGACCTAGCAATAAATTCAATATAATCTTTCCGCTTCATGTCAGCCGAGAAGGACAGCCCGAGAAGACGCAACAAGTGGGGGTCATCATCAGCCATGTTGATGGAAGGCGAAGAGAGATTTCTTAGATGATTAAAAGAGAGCTGTTTAGTTTTGGACGCATTAAATTAACAAGCCATCCCTTGCTCCAGTTAACAACAAACTGAAGTTCCTTTTGGATACAAGCTACCATATTGACTTTATCAAACTGATTAGACTTACTATTGAGACATGAGTAAATGAGGGTTTCATCAGCATGGATACCGAGTTGACGGCTGATGCCATCATGTCATTAATAAAAATAATCCTCTTCGGCCATCCATTTACTCACGTTCGCTAGGTAGGTTATGCGTTGTTTTCCTCTGTCCCTATTGATTTCAATATCACCTGTGAGTATCAAATTTTCCAAGCCGTTTTTCCTCATTATGTGCAGTAGATATCTCAATTGTGTCTTTCTGATTTCAATTATATGTACCCTTTTGTTTATATTATCTGTAAAACTTCGTCGTTGCTGATATGTTCGATCCATTTAATCCTCAGCACCCTTCTGTAGAACCACATTTCTGTTGCTTCAAATCTCTTGTTCATGTTTGAGGAGATTGTCCAGCATTCACAGCCATATGTGAAGACTGATATTAACTAAGAGTTAAGTAATCTTTTCTTTGTTTCTAACGAGTTTAATATGTGTTTCTTAATATTTGTTTTGGCGTGGGTTTTATTATTTTAAAATGGCCTTGTCAAACAGTATTTCCCTTCTAAAATGGCATTATATTTTAAAATGATATTGTTTGAAAATCTTCTTCTATGTGTCTCTTCAGGACTTTGGTGATCATGGCTCTCCACAATTTCCTGTTCGTTGTAGCTCTAGGTAGATTATGCGTAGTTTTCCTCTGTTCCTATTGACTTCAATTTGTTTTGTGAGAATCAAATTCTCTAAACTCTTTGCTCCAGCCCTTAAGAGGAGATCTTAAGAGACCTTGAAGTCCGAGGATGATTTATTATTGGCGGACCCAACCTTAACAAAATAAGCAGACCCCACAGAAGAATAGACTAACTATTAATTGACAGAATTAGGACAGAAAGAGGAAGAGTCCAGGATTTTTTTTTATTGATTGATTTGTTTTCTACAACTTATCAATCCCTTGCAATCAGAATATATTTTCAGATTGAAAAAAATCTTTTTTTTTTTTTAGTAGGTGGGGGGCGAATAATAATGATTTAGGGCTACAATCATTCGGCAAAGAGACACAAGGTTTGATGCATTTTTTGCACCGCTAGAATGAAATAATTTACCTTCAGCCTGAACAAAGATTAGAACGTACCTCGCATGTAAACTGTCAAAAGAAGAAAGAAATGGCGAATTCACGGTTTACATATTTAAAACAGATAAGATCCTTGAGTCAGATACTCTGTGGCGAGATTATCATATGTAAATTTTGCGCATATATAAATCTGGCTGTAAAATGATACATGAAAATGGGGGGAGGACAGTTTCTTTCTGTTTCGAATTGGTTACACGTGTCACGGACCGTAAAGTATTTGAGAGAAAACTGATCGTGGTATTATTTGCAAGGAAAGAAAAAAAATTACAAATTACTAATTAACCCATAGCTGGGGAGGAGAAGATTTAGGTTCATACCTAATCAGAATTTGATAAACAAACAATAAATGTGCATATAAATTGGAAAATCAATTCTATATAACAATCAATAGGTAAATTGATTCCTCGAAATGAGGATTTATATAACTTTATTCTATTTAGTTGGACAGTGACAATTCACTACTGGTTTTGAAGCGCCACCACAATCTAGCTAAAAGTCCATTGCACAAACTACGATCTATAGGAAGTTGTGGAGAGACATAATAGCCCCCGCACTGGAGGAAAACGCACATGTACCCCCAGAAAGAGTAATACTTAAGATTAAAAGGC
This sequence comes from Acanthosepion pharaonis, assembly GCA_903632075.3. Lineage (NCBI taxonomy): Eukaryota > Metazoa > Mollusca > Cephalopoda > Sepiida > Sepiidae > Acanthosepion > Acanthosepion pharaonis. The sequence goes on from CAHIKZ030000005.1 coordinate 8,562, forward strand.
ATTTAAAAAATGAAAAATCTTTCTCGAAACTTTAATTTTAGTTTTAATTGAAACTAATAGATTAAATTTAATATTACCAATAAGTAAAATATTTTGGCGTATCTCAGACCGAATTTAAATTGATGGGAATCAATTTTTACCTTATTAATAAAATCAATGAATTCTTCCATACTGGCAAATCTGTCAATGCCAAATAATTCCTTTTTAAAAAAGCATTTCACAAATAAAACATAGTTTTCTGAAATGGTATTTGAAGAAACTTATATAATTTAAAGTTCAATTAATCTGAATTGAAAAAATATTACTTAGTCTAATCTGAAAAATATAGTAGAAAAGCATTTTCTTAACACGAAAGCATTGTTTTTCTGAAGTACTGTATTTATATTGACAGTTTGATGCTTGAAAAAAATTAAGTAAGGGGAAAGTAACTGATAGGAATTACTTGATGAATATAACGTGAATGTTTCTTTTATATATTATTTTTGTAACAACCCATTAATCTTTAAAAAAATAGGATAATATTTTAAGCAATCTATTATTTAGATGAATGTTAGGTACTTTTCCTTGATAGTCTTAGTTCTGAAGAGGACAGTTCATAAAATGCTAGTAATTTACCTTTAAATTTTAAATTTATTATATGTGCCTTTCTTATTTTCTGATTTTGTCATGTATGGGCGTCCATATTTACAAAATCGGCACGTTTATACTCACACCAAAAATAAAATAATTTTCAATATGCTCGGTTCGTTGAATTTTAGGGAACTATTTATTAATATATACAGTGTTACTTTAATGACAACAATTATTAAAATACTTTAATCACATGATCGCTAGAAATTAACACAGAAACTTTGCCGAATTAAATGTTTATAAATTGTTCTAATTAACATTTTAAAAAAATGAAAAAACATTATTTAAAAAGTCATTATTCAGCAATTTTCTTTTCTCAAGGCAATAGTGTCTATAATGCGTTTTAATCATGAAAGCAATTAAAATATTTTTCTAATATATAAAGATTTAGTTTTAATTTCATTTTATTTTATTTTACGATTCATTGCGCCTTCGAAATTCAGTGCCGCACTTTCCGTCCTCTGCTAAAATGCTTCTCGGATATTTAAATTGTTGTACTTGTTTGATTTTGATATCCTTGATTTGTAATTTGCATGTTGAACTGATCCCTTTTGCTAACAACCATACATTCTCCCCTCTTAGAACTGATGTTAATTCTCTTTTTTTTTTCTGGCTCTCATCCACTATCAACATTGTGTCATTTGTATACCTTACGCTGTTACTAACGTGGCCACCAATAATATCAGGTCATCCCATAAGTTCTGTCCGAATTTTGAATAAAAAAACAAGTGACCAAATGTTACATTTAATTACAGATTCAATTAACAATGTATTTTCCCTGATTATCTATGACTTCCTTCCATCTATTAACAAGCTTACTAATTCCATTACTGTAAAATTCTCTTGGCTTTGATTCGAAGAACTCACAAATGTCAGTTTTAACCTCTTCCTGTGTTACAAAAGCTGTTTCTTCCAAATGATTCTGTAAGCTACGAAACAAATTGTAGTCTGAAGAAGCAAGATCAAGAGAATAAGGTGGATGAGGAATTTTCTCCCAACCAAGTTCTTTGATCTTTTGTGACGTGATTCTTGCTGTGTCGGGTCGCGCATTGTCCTGATGAAGCATCACCCCTTTTCGATTCTTTTTTCCTCAAAGCTTCATTCAAACGCTCTAATTGCTGACAGTATATTTGAGCATTAATTGTTGCATTAGGTGGTAAGAATTCAAAGTGGATTATTCCTTGGCGATCCCACGAGATTGAAAGAAGAACCTTTTGCACATGAAGTTCCCTTTTCAGCTGTGGCTGGGGTCCTTACCCTTTACCAAGCCACTGTCTACGACGCTTAACATTTTGATAAAAGATCCATTTTTCGTCGCCAGTCACAAGTCTATCCAAAAAAGATGAAACAAGTTGGCGAGAATGGAGAGAAGAGCAAATGTCAACTCGGGATTTGTGGTTGTTTTCAGACAATTCGTGAAGCATCCATTTATCAAGTTTAGGAACTTTTCCAAGTTGTTGAAGATGACGATAAACAGTTGCATGGTTTGAACTGAGAACCAATTCCTCAACTGATAAAGCAGGATTTTCTTCAAGGGCTGCTTCAAGAAGTTTTTCATCAAACTCAATGTCCGGTTCGATCATCATCTTCAAAGGTGAAATCTCCACCTCTGAATTTTGCAAACCATCTTCTGCGAGTTCTTTCATTCACACATTCCTCTCCATAAACTGAGTGAATGTTTCTAGCAGCTTCGGCTGCTGAGTTTCCTTTCTTGAACTCATAAAGCATTATGTGCCTCAAATGATTCTTGGGTACTTCCATGTTAGCAGGGTTTTAATCAAACAAAATTTAATTTTATTGTTCTCTGAAATAAAATTTGATCGGTTTAAATGCATCTAAACATAAAAATAATGTTCAGCTTCATTAGACATTATAAAATACTCTTTAAATTTCGTTCATTTTAACAAAAAGTTAAAATTTGGACAGAACTTATGGGATGATCTGATAGATCCGGATAGGATTTCTAATTCTCTCAGAATACCACCCCCTGTATAAGTCTGATGAGGAGTCGCATCCTTGTCTTACGTTGTTTTCTTTTCTTTTCTCATGGGTCCTGTTTTACCAAACATTTTGATGATTTAAATTCTCCGAAGAATTGTCTTTATAACTGTTGTGGATTCCGGGTTGAAATCCGGTACCAATAAATAACAAACGCCAGGAATGAATATATGAAAATAATGTATTAATGTAATAATACAAACTGGTAAAAGCAGGTTAGTAGTTCCAGGAATACGGGTTAGTAGCAAAATATATATATACAGTCTTTGGTATTGACGTATCGCTGTATGACTTCTTAACTGAGTCTACGTGCTCGCTCACTGTGACTCCTACAACGCTGTTACCTCACCCCTCACTCTTCCGGTTACCTACAACCTTTTACTCTGTCACTCTGGACTCGACTCCTCGGTCTTGCTCTCTCGGGTCTTCACTGGCAGTAGTATAAGTATACACTGGGTGAGTCCATTTGTATAAAAAGGGGTGGACCCCTCAACAATAACAACGATAAACATTTTATGATACAAAAAAAATGAATTTCTCGAATTTTTATGAAATCAAATGTGGGTATATATTTTTTTTTAATATTTTTACAAAGATTTCCTAAAAAAGAAATGTTTCAAAATTAATTTTCTTCATTTCGGAATAAGTCTCGTTAAAATTCGACAATTATCCCATTTAAAAAAAAAAAAATTATAAATTCAAATCAATGTGCTTTTTGCCGAAAAAAACATGTCCCGCTTTGACACCAAAGAAAAAATATTTTAAACCAAAATTTGCCGGATTCTATCAAGAATTAAAAATATTTTTTTACATCAGAGAATTCTTTGATCTTTCTCCTTAATAATGACACAATATTTTTGATGATAAAAATTAATTATATTTGGGTACATTTTTTCATTATGTATTTTCCTTTTTCAGCGAATTTTTGAGGTACCTACTTAAAATAGAGAACTCTTGTTACAAGATATTTCTTTTCAAAATGTAAATTCATATGAATAAAGCCCACTCATTGATATGATTTTTTTTTTTTTTTTTTTGAGGCGAGCGTTGGGTTTGTTTTCATCAATTCTACGCTTGATGGATTTTAGATTATTGCTGGCGGGTGAGTAAACGTTTAGTTATTCTAAGAATGAGGGACAGCTTGATCAGTCGTACCCGGATATTCGTTTTGAGCTTTTTGTTTTTAAAGTAAGGGGAAATAAAGTCAGATATTTAGAAAGGAGTGTGTGCCCCAGAACAAGAAAATCCACCTCGGCAGCACAAAACGATATCCTTTTCTGACATCAAGTCATAAAAATGTCGAGACATCTG
>CAHIKZ030000005.1:20000-47500 GCA_903632075.3 Acanthosepion pharaonis
TATATTATGTTTCTAGCGATGGATGTCGCCAATTATTATGAATTTGATTGATTCTATGTGATTATTTCTTTTATATATATATATATATATATATATATATATATATATATATATATATATATATATAAATGTTATATAAAAAGATTTCTTAACTTTAATATCAATTTTTGTTATCTTTTTTCCTGACTTCGAAGTTTCTTGCTAATGACCAATTTTCATGGTATTCTTTTAAATGATATTTCCAATTCTTTTCAATTCATTCAGCGTCTTTTTCGGTCCGTTTTGTACACGTGTGCATTCATGAATTTAACGTTCTTTTACATGCGCAAGTCCATGAAATTTTGTTTTTGTTACGTCTTCGTTTTTGCAATTGTAGATAATTCTTCCAGTTGTAAACACTTCGTTATTAAATTTATTTCTTTATTTATTTTAGCGTTTATATAGAAATTGTTAGGTTATATTATTAATGATATAATATTTATGTTGTATTTGTATTATTAATTTAATTATATTTGATTTGATTTATTATCTTATTAAAGTAAAAATAAATATTTGTGAATATGTCGGCATCGACCAATTTTCTCATTTTATCTTATTTAATAATTTATTTTGATTATTAAAAGTTAATATTGATAACTTTTCTTCTAAACACAGTCGACAATTCCTATTTGTAATATTATATGGGGGTACTATTTTATAATTTCCCATTTAACATTAGTACCTATATTGTTTTCTTTTTGACTCCATATATATTTTGATAAGGTTGCACTATTTGGGGATTTATATCCTTAGATAAATTTAAAAAAATGGATTAAAAAATAAAAAATAAGTAAATGAATTTAATTTCGGAGAAAAATTTACTTTCGGAGAATTTACAATTGGTATAAGAATCTACAAATGAAAAAACGGAGACGTAAACAAAAGCAAAGATTCATGAACGTGCGCGTGGAAAAAAATGTTAAAATTCATGAATGCGTACATGTAAAAAACGGATTAATGGTGAGCTCTCTATATAAAATTATCTGCTCTTTCTTAAAGCTTAAATCTTTGCTGTTCCATCTGAGCAACAAGTCCACTGACGATAGAGTTAAGCCAACGGAGACAGGTACAGGATTAAAAGCTAAACTGAAAGACGTTATTACGTCAAAAGGACGGGAGAGTCCATCATATATATACATACATATATATATATATATATATATATATATATATATATATATATATATATATATATATATATATATATATATATATGGAGGAAATATACGTACTCTAACAGGAATCTAAACTATATCCTATACGGAACCGGATGTTCCTGGTGGCTGAACGGCCATAGCACCTCAGATTTAATAGTGGGTCCTCTCACTCTCTCTCTTTCTTTCTCTCTCTCTCTCTCTCTCTCTCTATGCATATATATATATATATATATATATATATATATATATAATAATAACCCAACACTCAATAATATCAACTATGAACACGGCCACAATGTACTGACCGTGTTTTGGAAAAAAATTCCTATAACTCTATATATATATATATATATATATATATATATATATATATATATATAAATGCATATATTCAGTTAAAATTAAAATAAAATTCATCCTTGATAACAGCTAAAAGTATAGCCAAAAGCGCTTTGAAGAAATTCAGACAATTTTTATATAATTTATGTCCTGAAAGAACCCGTAATAAATTATATAAAAATATTCAACTACCCCACCTTCTCGTTTTTAACTAACCTTGCATAAAAGAGGGATTGCTGCCCCAATACACTATATATATATATATATATATATATATATATATATATATATATATATATATAGTTTGCGATGGATAAATTGTCGCCTAATTTATACAAAAATGAAAAATAACGCTGATATCTCATTTTAATAGATTTATTTACCGAAATTGCATAAAAATATATTGAAATGCAAAATTAAATTCTATTTAGTAAATTTGCCCAATAAAATTGCCACTGGCCTCAACCACGTCCCTCTGGCATCTGTTCTGGACAGTCTCGTTGTTTAAATTTGTGAATGATGCCATAATCCTTACCTTTATTTCATCTTTGGTATTACAAGAAGATTTTTTGGTCTCTTGCTCAACTGCGCCCCGCATATAATAATCAAGAGTCTTGCAGTCTGGGAGGAGTTAGGTGGCTACATGTAAGGGGTGATGTGATTGCAGAAATTGCCAGGCTGTCATCATTGGGTTCTCCTCCTTATGCGGCATGTTAAAGAGTCTGTTGCCAATTTGTTTTCCAGTAGTCACTCTCTTCACCCAGGCCAGCACTGCCTCCTCAAGGCTCATTGTAGGCCTCCGTGTTGAGTTTGAGGCCCTGTAAGAAGATGCATGGAGATATAACGTCGCCACCATTAGGGATCACTCCAAACACCATGATGCTGACTGGATATATCATCCAACTCTTACCAAATCCTCTGCACTGTCCTCACACTGACACTGGAGATTCCGGTGCGAATGCCAAGCAGTACAGCAATGCCGTTTCCAAATTTCTGGTGAAGTGAATTGCGTCATGGTGCTCTTTTTCTCACATACGGTACCCAATTGACCTTACGATACTGAGCAGTCGACAAAATCGAAAAAAATTAAAAATACAAAATGGCGGCTATTTAAAAATCGTATCCTATATATATATATATATATATATATATATATATATATATATATATATATATTGAATAAAAGACAGACCACGTTAAGATTCCATGTAATAAGCTATTTCACCATAACCCCTTTAACAGGGTTCTGGATCATCAGACTTTACTATGGATTTTTCTATGGATTTTCCAATCGACTGCTTCATAGAAAATACCCAAAACTCCACCGAATTTCAAATTAATTTCTTAGTAGATTGTTTGAAAATTTAGATATTTATCAAACCTTAACCTCCCAAATATGCACGTTAAAGTAACGCGAACTGACAGCGTCTAAGAATTTGAATGAAACCTATCGTGTAATTTATTGGGGTTGTTGTAACGTCTCCCTTTAATGTAGTTCTTATCGCTCACCCCTTAACCACCTTTATCTAGAGACGACGCGTTAAATTTGAGCAACATCCAGCCGACACACTGGGGTTAAAATAGGAAACTAAAATGATACATATGACACACTCATATCCCTCTCCCACCTCACTTCTGTTAACTTTCCTCACTTCGTTAACATTTTTGTAATGTCTGATGATCCAGAACCCTGTTAAAGGGGTTATGGTGAAATAGCTTATTACATGGAATCTTAACGTGGTCTGTCTTTTATTCAAACATATCTATATCTGAATTTTACATTGAGCTCTCTGGATATCATCCTCTTCAGGTCTACCCATACGGATTACCTAAATTTGTATAAATTAAATTAAATATATATATATATATATATATATATATATATATATATATATATATATATATATATATATTGGTACTGCTTGAAAAAAAACGGCTTGTAGTTGAAGAAACCAATACCCAAGGAAAAAATGAGGAATAAAAAAAAGAAAGAACAAAGAACATGAAATTGAGGCGAAAACAATCGTCCAGAATTTAAGTTCAGAGTCCAAAGAAAAAGACCATCAAAACGAGTAAAAGTAACTACGTAAAGTGCTCAATATCCGAAGTAGAGCAAATCTAATATAAACCTAAAGAGACAGGCAAACCTACCTAGATTTACCTGGTTCTTTAGCTTTATATATATATATATATATATATATATATATATATATATATACACCCTTGTGCAAATCTATTGAAACAACCGCTTTAGTTTCCTTTCTTTCACCATGCGGTCAGTTTTAGAGTAACAGTGTGTGATCAGTCTCTATTTTTTCCTCAGATTAGATCGTTTTCATTGGTGTGCAGTAATATGAATCTATTTACTGTATAATGAAATATGTTCGATTTTGAAAAATCCTGCGTCATCCACAATTTCATCAGATTTTTATCACGCCCAAACATTATTGTCTAGACTGTCGATTAGTTGTCCTATGGTTATTGTCTGCGATGGACGTTACGCCAAGGAAGCATGCGAAAATTGTAATGCTGCACGAATACACTGGCAAGCGTTACCAGTGAAGAAATCAATGTACTATAGACTGGCCCGGAAACTCACCTGATTTAAATCCAATCGAGAATCTGTGATCAATCTTCAAGGAACGACTTCGTGGAATGGACATACGAACTACTAACATGTGTCATGTTTTATTGGTAAAATACACAAAACAGTAAATAATAACGGAATTATTCGTTTTGTTTTAATTAATTGTAAAGCAACGAATTTCTTGAGGGCATTATTTATATATTTTGTTAATCTTAAGAAAATTTATTGAAACAAAACAATTACAGTTGACCACTGATGACAATTCCAGAACAACGTAACAATAAACAATTTTTTTCTATCCTCTGCCAGCCGCAATGATGGAGAAAGCATTACCTCGAACCAACGCCAGTGAGACACGCTGCAAGAGCCTGTCCGTTTCGCGAGGCTCGTCCATTAATCGAGACGCAATCGCGCCAGTCCTCCGAAGGAACGCCATCGAACGAGGGCCAATAACTCCTGAGGTCTCCACTGCCACAGGAGTAAAAAAGAAATCTATCAGCAAGAGAAGAATATTTTTAGAAGACTATTTTTTTTATCTCTGTGTCCCGGGCGATGGACTCCGGCTCAACCGTGGACCTGATCAAATTACCGGCCGAAAATGTATCCGCAAAGGTCACATCCCAAATCAACAACTTCCCCATTTTAAAAGGGAAAATGGTAATACCATCCGTCCGCTTTCCATTGCCGTGGTCGAGGCCTACGGGTTCGATTTGGGAAGGGAACCCAGCTGCATCCAAACCTCTTCTGATGAAGTCATTAATGGCTGCATGCCGAATACACATTTTCTTAATACACATGATTTATTAAATAGCGTTCTATTGTAATCGGTTCTGAAATTACGTCATTGACACGTCATTAATTTAAAATTATAATGGTTTTTGGTAAATTTTGGAAGAGAGGCTAATGACTTTTCCAGTTGCCAAGACCGTTGAAAGTTAGCCGTTGTATATGTAAAACATTTTAAATGTATCCAGTTACATATAAAATGTCACCATAGGGATATTTAATGTTAGAAAACTTGTGAAAAGAGAAAAGAAAAGCAGAAATTATTGGCTTAGGACGTTGATAACGTAATACCTTTTCTCAAAAGAAAATAAACTCAAACAAGAATTCGATATAAATATCTCCCTCTTTTTTCTCTCTCTCCCATATATATATATATATATATATATATATATATATATATATATCATAATAATAATAATAATAAATTCTCACGTGGTACGACGTCATAGAGCCACATCACGAATTTACGACCTGCGTCTGCTATTCCGCGACCGTTATCGTCGCATAGCAATCTTCTATGCCAACATAATAGAATACCATCTTCGATGGTGAATATTTTTGTTTAAATGTCAGTATCGCTCTGAAGATGGCTCATGTGAGTCGAAATCTTAGATCAATGAACAGCATAATAAAAAAAATATCGAAATTTTTGATAAATTTCGTCTTCATTTTTATCTGAAATAAAAGAAAATATACGGAGTTGAGAACGGGTCATTATCAAACATAACATACACTCGTTGTCTGTTATATTTATATTATATATATGTTTGAATAATGATCTGTTGTCCCATATATATATATATATATATATATATATATATATATATATATATATATATATATATATATATATATATATAATTGACTATTTTGGAAGCAATCCATCTTTTTATACAAGTTTCGTTAAAAACATTAATTAAATCGCCCACGTAAAAGACAACGTATTTAAAAAAAGTAGGCGAAGATATATGTCTTTCTGTAGAAAACACAGTCTCTTGCCAGTCGCTTTTAATGAAATTAAATATATATATATATATATATATATATATATATATATATATATATATATATAATGTGTGTGTGTGTGTGTGTGTGTGTGTGTGTGTGTGTGTGTGTGGGAGGCTCCTTTGTAATTCACTAGCGGGTCTTAAATGCCACTTAAGATTATTGCACATGATTTTTACTCTGAATCAATAAGCTGTCAGATCCTCATACGTCGAAACCGACGGAGAGAGTGAATTAGAATATATATATATATATATATATATATATATATATATATATATATATATATATATATATATATATATGTATATATGTATATATTAAGTATATGTATATATATATATATATCATATATTTATATTTTGTCATAAATATATATATATATATATATATATATATATATATATATATATATATGTATATATGTATGTATGTATATATGTATATATATATATATATATATATATATATATATATATATATATATATATATATATATATATATATATATATATATATTAATCATTAATCACACTGTATATATATATATATATATATATATATGTGCCCAATGTAATCGGATATGTCTGCCCAGGGCAGATTGGATCAGTCATCAAAAAATCACACTAAAAATAAAAAGTTTATTTTATGTGACGATTTATACCAAACATTAAATGCTTTTTCGACCTAAAAAAAATGTACATGTCCAGGTAGGGATTGACAAGGCATATAAAATGACACATTGGAAGACATGATGTTCAAAGTCAAATTCTACCACACCGGAGATGATTTGACATGCCATCTGTGTAACAAGAAATGTCGATGTAATGTTGTGGTGGAGGACACTTTAACTGATGGACTGGACATGTCAGTGATGGTGATACTCGCTTTATGAGTCGACAGCCATTATAAATATATGAAAATAATAAATGTACATTTTGTTTGTCAGCGTTTGTACCAAACGTTGAGAAACAAAATATATTTATTTGTTGTATAAATTTTAGCATTGTTATTTTACATCAAGCAGCTTTATTTTTATCAGAATTCACTGGTCGCTACTTTATATATGATGGTAATAATAATATTAGCCATTTCTTTACAACAGGGGTCGTCAACCGTTATCTCCAACTATGGCAGATTGTATCAGGGGATAATTCTCTTCAAAGAGCTTGGCTTTGAGTGACCGCATTTTATTCTTTCTCTGTTTGCATGTAACAGACTCGTCCGAGACCGATGGAGCAATCACTTGACCCTAACCCTGTCACATCAGTCTGGGACTGCAAATCCCCTGTCCTGAAAGCATGGGGACAGTTTGGTTTGGTTCCGTTCGGCATTTTTCTGCTAGGTTCAACATGCTACATTTCTATACGGGCTTTGGAAAATGTTTTGTTAAAAGAAAATTTCTTTTTTCGTTAAGATGTCTTTTAAGGCTGGAGTTACCTAAACTAATATTATATATATATATATATATATATATATATATATATATATATATATATATATATATATTTAGGCAGGGTATTTAGGCATCTTATCATTCATACACGTTTCATTAAATAATATAGACAAGTGTTGTCTATTTATTTTATTTAAAATTTTTTCGTAACATCTGATAAGTTTAATAACATTATCGTTGAACGAAGAAATAAATTTACAATAGTGATCCATTTTTTTTAATACAATCTAAGCTTTCGGCTTACTTAAGCCATTATCAAAGATGTCAATTACAACATATTAAACAATATACGGACAAGACAGTGATGATAGTCTGTCAATGTTTAAATAGATGATTTCTAAGCAACGATAAACACACGCATATAAGACGCTAGAAGCGAAAATCGCACCGCATCTCATGACGTCACACATGACCACACGAGAGTGAATTGGAGAAGGATGAAATATGGAAAGCCGTTGGTATAAACCAATGGCTTCTGTTACCAATTATAGACATTTAAGACATTAAGTAAGCCGAAAGCTTAGATTGTATTAAAAAAAATATGGATCAATATTGTGAATTTCTTTCTTCGTTCAACGATGATGTTATTAAACTCATCAGATGTTACGAAAAATTTATATAAAATAAATAGACAACATTTTGAATCGTATATATATATATTAATGAAATATATGAATATATATATATATATATCATAATAATAATAATAATAATAATAAATTTTTGTGTGGTACGACGTCATAGAACTGCATTATCAATTTAGGACCTGCGTCTGCTATTCCGAGACCGTTATCGTTGCATAGCAATCTTCTATGCCAACATAACGGCATATCATCTTCGATGGTGAATATTTTTGTTTAAATGTCCGCTTAACCACACTGAAGATGGCTCATGTGAGCCGAAAACTTAAATCAAGGAACAGCATATTAAAAAAATATCCAAATGTTGGATAAATTCTGTCTTTTCTCCTGAAATAGAAATATACAGCGTTTGAACAACTCATGTCTTCCGATGTTTTATTCATTCGAATTTTCTAACCTAACTTATATATATATATATATTTATATATATATATATATATATTCATGAATATTGCTATATTCAACTCTTAATAATTTTCATTAGTCTCTTTTGCATTAATCTCTTTTTTCTTTGAACCCTTCGTTCCTAAACAATTTTTAGCCTTCTACCTGAGCTCCCTCTTTCCCTCAATCTCTCACGTGAGTTTCAGGTTCTCCAAGCCGTCCTTCCTCATAACGTGCACCAGAAATTTCATCTGCCTCTTCTGGATATTAACTATAAGTTTCCTTTTGTTTCCATTCTCTTCAAAACTTCATTGTTGCTCACATATTCGGTCGATGGTATCTTCAGCATCTACCGCTTAACCGGTGGCTGGACATTAAGTCTTTCTCTACCTCCGTTCAACCGGTCGCTGGGCATTACGTCATTTTTCTCTACCAATCGGTAAAGCGGTGGTCAGGACTCGAACAGTTAAGGTGTCTTTAATAATATGACTTTTATATGAATTGTTTTTCCTAGATCAGCAGTCGCCAAACGGGGTCAGAGCGACCACCTAAGGTTTAGTGTTGAGTTCTAGGGGCTTCATGGTTCTGAAGGGGTCGAATTGTGGTCGTTGTGCGAATGACACTAAGCTATTTTTTTTTTCCTTCGGGGCAGATGAAAGAAAGGCACTGTACTCTTCCCTCAATAGATTCCAAAGCATGAACAGCCATCATTGGTTTCCAGGTGAAGATTATGTGCCGTTTCCACTCAGGCAATCATGGTCTTCCACATCTTCCTGTCCCTGATAGCTCTCAATAAGCTTTGTCTTTCTTTATTTCTCTCAAACTCTGTTCTGCCATCCATTTAGTTAAGCCCATCAAGTATGTTACGCGCTGCATTCCTCTGTCTCTCTTTCCCTTAATCTCTCCCGTGAGTCTCAGGTTCTCCAAGCCGTCCTTCCTCATAACGTGCACCAGAAGTTTCATCTGCCCCTTTTTGATATTAATTATCAGTTTCCTTTTGTTTCCATTCTCTTCAAAACATCATTGTTGCCCACATGTTAAGTCCATGGTATCTTCAGCGTGTTTCTATAGAACCACATTTCTTTTGCTTCAAGTCTCTTCCTCATCTTTGAGGAGAATTGTCCACCATTCTCTCCCATACAGAAGAATAAATATCACGTAACATTTAAGTACACCTTTTTTTTTTTGTTTCAAACAAAATTTTCCTGTCTCTTAATACTCTGCTTAGCTTTTGGACTGCATCTTTGGCCATCCCAATATATCTTCAGATCTCGGTGTCGCTCTTTTTGTCCTCTGTTAGAACACTTGCCAGATATTTAAATTTCTGTTCCTGTTTGATTTTAATATCTTCGACCTGTGATTTGAATTTTGGAATCATCCTTTTGCTGATAACCGTGCATTTTGTCTCGCTTTCCTTCGGTATCCTCAAATGAAGCTTTTGTTGCTTCCTTTCCGGTCTCTGATGTTTCAAAATTCATTTGGAGAGATTTTAAGTATTTCATCAAATTGCACTTTTTGAATCCCAACCCATAGGAAGACCTGTCCGGCCACTCTTCGAGGCGGGGCTGGGGGTCAGTAATTTAATTTTTATATTTTTTTCCACTTTTTTCTTTTATGTACATTTAAAATTGGTTAATGTTTTTTTTTTCTGTATTTTTTTGGTTCGTGTGTGCGTCTGCAGACGTACGTTTGCTTGAATACATGTTACGAGTCGTGATCATTTGGCCCTTTTCTTTGGTTTTTTTTTGGGGGGGTATCGTTTTTTTTACGTTACACTAGCTTATTTAGCCTTCTCTCTTTTTTTTCCTATTTTTTTTATTCCAATACACTACTGAAAGACAGGGAATCATTTAGCATGCTAGCAAATCCCGAAGCAAGTCCCAGGTATATCCTGTGCTCATTATATGTATATCTACTCATATAGTCAGTCCACATAGGCGATAGGGATTGTGGGACATTCCATTACAACAAATTTCTTACTGGAATATTCCAAGATTTTTATAACACTATGTGACTCTATTTTAAACAATAAGAATGTATTTATCTCTAAGTTGAAGTGATGATCCATTTTCATGTTGTAACCTCCTGATCCAGTTTTCCTCTCTACTTTTCCCTCTTCTTAAAATTTATTCATCGTTCTCTTGATGGTTTTTGATTGGACTTTGAAGATGGAAGCCAGAGTATGAATTTTGTTACTATTACCGAAGGCCTGAATGATCTTTTTCCTCCCACTATTGCTCATTTGGGAAGAGATAGTGGGGCTGACACAAAAGGATTTGAACCTGCACTCTTTATAGCTGAATAACCCAAAGGGGGCTTCAGTGATTCTTACGAAAAATGGTGTCAAGATGGCTAAGTGTCTTATCTGAAAATTTGGAAAAAGAAACCCAATTAGTTTAGTGTTTTCTTAGACATTAAACATTTTGAGGAATGGACAACTATCTATTGCTGCTACACGATTTGAACAATTTTGATGTCACATCACACGCGCACACACACACACACACACGCAGAGAGAGGCTGTCTTTACATTCCTCGAATTTCATTAACCTGTCTACTAAATCCACATATCTTGGACCTCGTTTCAGAATTGTAGAGAAATGATAATAGACTGAAGTACTATTAAGGAAATGTGCCTTTTTTTGTACAAAACCGGTTCCAAATATTTGAATTTTTGTATTCATATATATTAATCAACCAACGACGTCTTACGAGACGTGCGGGATTCTTTGAAATTGCAGCCGATAAAAATTTCTTAAAATATGACACGATTTGGACATTTTTGCTGTTACAGCCGGTATTTAACACTATTTCGTACATTGCTTTCATTTGCTCATTTGTCTGGATTTGTTCTGTCGTTAGAATTAATCCGCAAACATGAAAGGATCAAAAGAAAAACTAATCGACATGATATGTCTGATTTATTTAAGCAAACCTGTTTGAATGACAGTATACTGCCTAAACATACAATATATATATGTATATATAAGATAAAATATTCTAAACAATGATATCGAGATCTTCCTCAGTTATTTGCCAAACATTTAAGATAATTTCTCTGCTCAGTTTGAAAACTCTGAGAATATGAATATACCGTCACGTATTGTCACACTATTTGACGTGAACATTGAAAATTTGAACATTAACCCTGAGCTTGTATGCGAACTCTTTGTATTAAGTTTGGTTATTTCAGCTAAAGCCCTTTCTTGATTTGGTCTGGTTTGGTTTATTTTTTTACGACATATCAACACCTCAGTGGGTTATATAATGCTAACAATATTTATACGATATATTTGTATGAATAGAATTCATCTTTTATGTGCCGTTTCCTTTCAGGACCTAGGTGATCATGGCTCTCCACTTCTGTCTATAGCAGATCTAAGTTATATCATCCCCTTGTTTAAGCCCGTTAAGTATGTCACGCATTGTTTTCCCTTGTCCCTCTTTCCTTCAATCCGCCCTGTGAGTATCAGATTTTCCAAGCCTTCCATTCTCATTACGTGTCCCAGAAAATTTAGCTGACTCTTCCTGATGTTAAGTATGAATTACCTTTTTGTTTACATCTTCTCCAAAACTTCATCGTTGTTCACATGTTCGGTCCATGTTATCCCTAGCATCCTTCTGTAGAACCACATCTCTGTTGACACGAGTCTGTTCTCCATTCTTGAGGAGATTTTTACTACCGAAAGGAGGACAGATATCTCGTAGCAGTTCAGTACTCTTTTCTTTGTTACCAACGAAATCCACCTGTCTCGTAATACTCTGTCTAGCTTTTGGAATGAGTCTTTGGCCATCCCAATACGTCCTCGGATCTCAGTATCGCACTTACCGTCCTCGGTCAGAACACTTCCCAGATATTTAAATTTCTGCTCTTGCTTTATTATAGTGTCCCCGACCTGTAATTTTCATTTCGGACTCATCTTTTTGCTAATGACCGTGATGACCCTAATCTTCTGAGCATGAATATCGCGTTCCTTATTCGGGTCTCTTTAACGAACCCGCACTATCATTGTCCTATCTCTGCCCTGATTCTGATGCGCGCTCTATTCATCAGAATACGGATGATGAGTTTTTTTATGTGGCTCATTAGACAGATTTTTCGTTGGAGTTCACATTCGTTTGTGCCTGGTTTCTTAGGCAGTGCTATGAAAATAGATCTGCTGAAATATTCCTGTATATCCCCACTGTTGAAGAATTCATTTATTATTTCCGTAATCTTGTCTATGCCAAAATCATCTAAGGCTGTCAGCATCTCTGTTACAATTCCGTCTGGCCCTGCCACCTTGTTTCTGTTCACTTTGGCCAGTACAGCTTCTACTTCGGTTTTTAGAATATCAAGCCCGTGGGTATGTTCTGTGTATTCCAGGTTATTCTCTTTTGTCGTGGAAGAGTTCTCTAATATAGAATGAAGAATTTTTCCTTCTCTAATATGAGCGTTCCATCCTTGGAATTTATGCAGCCTGTTAATGAGCAAATCCCCTGTCCTGTTAGTTCCCTTATTTGTTTATGCACATCTCCTTTGTGGTGCTCAATTTCTCAATTGCTGCACATTTTTTTAACCACTCATCTTTAGCCTACCTGCATTTGGTCCTTATTTCGTTGTGTAGTTTTCTGTATTCCGTTCCGTAACTTGGCAAAATGTTCTGTCTCCTTTGCATCATGTCGAGAATCTCATCTGCGACCTATTCGTTTGTCCTTCTTCGTCCATCCTCTTTGGGGATGATATCGTTTGCTGATAGCACTAAAGCTTCTCTTAGTTTCTCTCATTTCGAGTTTCCATTTTCATTTTATCCCTCATATCTTCTTTTCACACTGTCTATATATTTTTTCCTTCGTGTACGGATCACTCAGGCTTCTTCAGTTTCCGTAGTTTCACTCTTGATTTACATATAACATGGGGATGGTCTCTTCCGCAGTCGGCACTTGGTTACGTTTTGCAGACAACCATTGCATTCCTGAATCTTTTGTTGATAGTTATGTAGTCAATCTGGTTTTTCCTTTCTCCTCCTAGGATTCTCCATGTCCATAATCGTCTCAGGTGTTCTTGGAACCATATGTTGGTTATTACCTACTAATTGGCCCTGCATGATTCAACCCATTTTTAACTACGTTCGTTAAGGGTTCCAATTTTCCAGCTATCACCTCTGCACTCTCCCTGCCTAAATTGGCGTCCAGGTCTCCCACGATAATTATGACTTCTTGTGAATTGCAATGAAGCTTGGCGATGTCTAACATGGAGTAGAAAGATTCGATTTCTTCTTCCTTGCTTACTTTGTGCTGTCGGCAGATACACTATTATGAGAGCTATGTTGAAAGGCTTTCCTTTCATTTTGACTACCAGAATTCTTTCGGATAATTGATAGTATCCCAGAACGCATTTCTTGAATTCTTGATCTAGTATCAATCCTACTTCTTTCAGTTTGTAGATCAGCTTTCATTGACGTATTTTTGTAAAGAGGATTTTTTGACGAGAGTCGAATATATATATATATATATATATATATATATATATATATATATATATATATTTATATGATTCCAAAATACATAAGAAAGTCTCATGTTTCAAAACAAAGTCGAAAACTTCAATATAATTATTTAAATTAAATTGAGTTAAAATAAGCTCTGTTCCATCTTTCCAAAAACATTTCGCTTGAAGATGGAACAGAGCTTTTATTCTAACTCAATTTAATTCAAATAATTATATTGAAGTTTTCGGCTCTTTGTTTTGAAACATGAGACTCTTATGTAGCGTTTTGAATCATATTTTTAAATAAATAATTATATTTATGCTCTACTTTTGTATCGAGCACTATTTTTAAAAATAATAACTAAAATACTAAGGGACTTTGGATTATTTACCTAACCAGTTCCTTCCTATTTTCTATATATTTTCACACACACACACACACACACATATATATATATATATATATATATATATATATATATATATATATATATATATATGTATATATATATATATATATATATAAGCGTTTAACCCCAAGCAAGGCGAGAAGCCACTAGGACGCAAGGGGTTACAAAAAATTTGGAGCAAGATCAGATGGAAGTGATAGAAGATAGGATGAGGAGAAGGGTGGTGGATAGATCAAGGCAACTGGAGATGTCGATTGACATTACATTTGAATAGCTAGAGATTATAGCTCTCAGAGTAACTGGAATAGGGGAGGGAGTTCCACAGGCGAGAGGTGCCAGACTTGAAGCTATTAGAGTAGAAGAGACGGCTACATTTAGGAGTTTCAACAGTGAAAGGGTGAGAGCGGGATGCCAGCCTCGTAGGGCGCTTGAACTCATGAAGTCTGGGAACCAGCGAATGCAGCTCCTCGGAGCAATTGCCATGAAAGTATTTGTAAAAAAGACAGAGAAAGGCGACGGCGCGTCTGTGAGAGAGTGACTGTAGACGAGATGCCAGAACAGGGCCAATTATATTGCATATCCGCCTCTGGAGCTTATCAAGAACCCCGAGGCAAACAGAAGGGGCTCCAGACCATATATGGCAGCAATACTTCATGTAAGGGCGAATTGTTGATTTGTAGATCTGGAGGATCGATTATATATATTTTTTCAAAAATGTATTACTAGTATTATTTTTTTTATAAAATGTATTGCGGGTAATAGTTTTTTTCAAAAATTTATTACTGATAATATATTTTTGCAAAAACCAAATGCTTGTATTTTTACTACAAAAACCTATTTTTTACACTTTCAAAGTGTTTTGACCCCAGACTGGGGGTTACCTTTTTGGCCATAGCTGGGACCCTAACAGGTGCTACCATCCCGGGCCCGGCAATTAAGAGGTGGTTTCACGCTCCTCAAAACATCCTGATAAGAGGCCCTGCTGCCGGATGTAGTTTATCGTCATACCCAGGACGTCTCATTGAGGATGGTCGTACCCATCTGCCGAGGTTCAGTCGGCGTATTCTGAAGACCCAGCCGACAGGGTGTTCCTTTTTTGAGTTTAGAAGTCTGTGTGGCCACTAGTACAAGAAGAAGACATGTATTAAGCATCCAAATCTTACAGCAGCAACTGAGACATTTCTTCTGCCATTTCCCAGCTTTTAAATGGCGGAAGCTATCTTCAGTGATGCAAACGTAAGCAGAGGAATGGCCGAAACCTGGAAGTGCGAGAGGATTTGTAACTGAAGATCGCCAACATTCAACCTGATATTAAATGCCTTTATTCATAATTATCATTACTCATCTCTCACATTGTATGTTGTATTTTTTGGTGTCGATGAAAGAAAGGCACTGTGATCGACGATCAACAGAATCAAAAGCCTGAGTTATATCTATGCAAGTAGCTTTTAACTTATTTTCATGAGATTGACAGAGTGTAACAGCCGAATCGTTCAAATCGTGTAACAAAATGTTTCAATTTGGTAGATTAGGCTTTGAACCGTTGCATCTTAGAAATGATTAAAGACTTTGTTGTATCCTTAAAAGAAGTTACAAACAGACAAAAGTGGTACTGGAGTGAAAGGAAAAGAAACACGGGTGTAGATGAAAGAAAGAGAGGTTTATTGTAAAAGAGAATACACTACTGAAAGACAGGGATTCAGTTTAGCAGGCTAGCAAGTCCCGAAGCAAGTCCCAGGTATATCCTGTGCTCATTATATGTATATCTACTCATATAGTCAGTCCACATAGCCGATAGGGAGTGTGAGACATTCCATTACAACAAATTTCTTACTGGAATATTCCAAGATTTTTATAACACTATGTGACTCTATTTTAAACAATAAGAATGTATTTATCTCTAAGTTGAAGTGATGATCCCTCTTCCTGTTGTGACCTCCTGATCCAGTTTTCCTCTCTACTGTTCACTTTTTTTAAAATTTATTCATCGTTCTCTTGATGGTTTTTGATTGGACTTTGAAGATGGAAGTTAGAGTATGAATGTTGGTACTATTGCCCAAGGCCTGAATGATCTTTTTCCTCTCACTATTGCTCATTTGGGAAGACATAGTGGGGTTGACACAAAAGGATTTGAACCTGCACTCTTTATAGCTGAATAACCCAAAGGGGGTTTCAGTGATTCTTACGAAAGATGGTGTCAAGATGGCTAAGTGTCTTATCTGAAAATTTGGAAAAAGAAACCCAGTTAGTTTACTGTTTTCTTAGACATTAAACATTTTGAGGAATGGACAACTATCTATTGCTGCTACACGATTTGAACAATTTTGATGTTTCACCGCACACACACACACACACAGACACACACACACACACGCACACACGCACGCACACACACACACAGAGGCTGTCTTTATATTCTTCAAATTTCATTAACCTGTCTACTAAATCCAAATATCTTAGACCCCGTTTCAGAATTGTAGAGAAATGATAATAGACTGAAGTACTATTAAAGAAATGTCCCTTTTTTTGTACAAAACCAGTTCCAAATATTTGAATTTTTGTATTCATATATATTAATCAACCAACGACGTCTTACGAGACGTGCGGTATTCTTTGAAATTGCAGCCGATAAAAATTTCTTAAAATATGACACGATTTGGACATTTTTGCTATTACAACCGGTATTTAACACTACTTCATGCATTGCTTTAGTTTTTTTTTTAATTATTCCAAGTTGATTTTCAGATAACAATACCCTTTTTTCAACCTTTAACGTCTGCAGGGTAATGACCCCCACCCCGGATTTTTGGGAATAGAAATCTTGAACTTGATCAATTTTTTCTTAAATTTTTCATACATTTTAATTAACATCTTAACTGGCAACATCACTGCGAATTTTAAGATTCAAAGATATTTTAAATGATTGTTGGTGGGGAAGGAAGACAAACAAAAGTGGATCTCTGGTCGAAAAAGTTTAATGACCCCTGCCCTATAAGGAAACATTTGGCATTCGTTGACCGAGTAACCAGTATTTTCTTTCGGTTGGAATTTATCAAATATTTCTATTAAAACACTTTTTTAAGAAATCCTGTTTATCAAGTCCTATGGTTATTCTCGATCTTTCCAGTACTAATGAGGAGTTTCCTTCCTAACCTTTTGTTTGAAGTAGTGGGGAATGACAATATCATGATGACGTCAGTATTTTCTCTTCTAATTACATGTGCTAACCGTTTTAGTTGTTACTGCTGTTGAAAGTCATCAAGTGATGTATTATCTGTTATTTTGGTACAGTATTTTGTTTATGATTCTGTAACGCCAAACTAATAGAAACCATTCAAGGAAAGAAAAAGAACTTTATTTTATTGTTAGATTGTCAATCAACATCACCAATTTAAAGATTGGAGCTGACTGACTCAACATTTAACCTTATCAACTTAAAATTGTCATAGGGCTTAGAACATTATCTCAAAACAAAATATTATTGTAAAATAAAAAATAATGTTATTTATATAACAACAAGCAGATCATTGTTTAGTTCACGTGTAAATAATGGTGATGATAATATTCGCCATTTCCTAATAAGGAAACATTCAGAATTGACTGAACAGCCAGTGCTACTCAAGCTACGTTTTCCTTCACTCCCTAGCCATGGACCTAGAATCAAAGTGTAGCATCTGTTCTCTTCATATCTAATAGCAATATTAGTAGTTTCCTTTGAGCAGCCAGTATTACTGTCCGTTAAAATTTATAAATTCTTTCTCTTAAATAATTTTTCACAAAAATAGGTTTCTCAAATCCAGTAGTTATTATTGATCTTTCCAGTATTAATGAGGAGTTTCCTTCCTAACCTTTTGTTTGAAGTAGTTGGGAATGACAATATCATGATGACGTCAGTATTTTCTCTTCTAATTACATGTGCTAACCGTTTTAGTTGTTACTGCTGTTGAAAGTCATCAAGTGATGTGGTTTCTGTTATTTTGGTACAGTTCTTTGTGATTCTGTAGCGTCAGTTCACAATGATAAAAGACGATTGAGGCACTTTTCCATTGGTTATAGAAAGCAATTGTATACAACTGACATTCTACACATGTGCACATACACCTAGGTGCAGGCGTACACAGAAACACAGGTACACGCGTACACGCGTAAATACTCAGGCACACATGCACTCAGAAAGACAAGAAGAAATCAATCTAACACCAATATAAATCGCAATTTAATATTGTGACGTCGTCCCCCGGTCGCAGCGTCGACTGTGTCGTTTGATCCCGGTCGCGGCGCCAATTGTGACGTCACGTGCTCCCCAGGCTCTTATATCCTGGTCACGGACAGCACCAACTGTGACGTCTTCGCCGCGGCGTCAGCTGTTCGCTCCTCGCTGGTTAGATTGATACCAGCCTCGCCGTTCTCAACCCGCTTCCAACGCCTGGTTACCAGGGTAACTGCACTGATCTCCAGTCTGCCTACCCACGTTGTGAATTGATCTTAGACAGACGAGATCAAACAGGGGTTGGGGCTGTAATGCAAGTTGAGTCCAACGGGGGTGATAACACACAATTATGTATAAAAGAAAAGAAAATAAAACTCACAAGGTCCAACGTATCAAAGAAAAAAAGGTAACAAACTTTTTATGTCTATTTGCTCGGTACATAGGACTATGTCTACTTCCCTGACCCGTTCTGTGGATTGTGGCACGACGCTTTTTTACTAGGCAACTTTAAGGCTTCAAGTTGTCTGCTCTCTAAGAAATTTGTGTTTCGGTGTGTCTTTGGACGAAAGTCGAAAAAAAAAACTTATTTCTGTAGTCTGATTCTAAGTCGCTCTTCAAACTACTTGTTCTTGGTTGAAGAAGAGTCCAGAAGTGTGCGTGAATCTTGGTCAGCTATCTTGACGCGGTTTCAACACTGGGCGCTCATCTCTGCTTGTCGTCCAAGGTTCAAAACTTCTCGCCAGGGTCCGCGGCTCAATCTGACTTCTTCTTTCCGGCTTGGGTCGAACGAACTGAACTTCTCTCCAGAGTCTGAATTACTGGTCACTCATCTCCGCCGTCGGTGCGCGAACTAACTTCTTCTCTTCGGCTTGGGTCGGACGAACTTCTTCACTTAGGCCAAACGAACTGGCCTCTCTTGCCCGCAAAGTGGGCGACCGAACTCGGGCCGCCGTCCGCGGCTGAACTCTGCTTGCCGTCCGCGGCTGAAACTCTCATTTCTATCGGTTGGGGTCTCGCTTTTATTGACGCAGTCAAAACTGGGATGGGTCTGTCGGCGCCAGGGGTTTCTTTCGATAATTCTAAATACGTATCCGCCCTTCTTATTTCTGGTTAGGATTTTTCATTCTTTTTCCATTTTCGGTAACTTCTCACTTCCCTCCCTTACTGTGCCTCTGAGGGCGTGTACCCGCTTCCCCACTTCTTCGTATCGGCTCCTCACACTTACACTTCTGACGGGCGTCGACCGATTCTCCTCGTGCGTCACGTGACCGCTCTCGGCCAATGAGGTCCTGGTCGGGTATCTTTTCCTCCTTCGTGTGTCATGTGATCTTATTTAGCCAATGACGTCTTAGTAGGGCGTGGACAATCCGTGGCTTTGTTTTGGGAAAGAAATACCTTGCTTAAAAAAAAAAAAATATTAATTTAAATCGCCCTTATCATGAGCGACTGAGGTGACACTCTCGGCTTTTTAACACGTGGTATTTGTCAAGCAGTTTATCGCTAATTGGATATGATCTAAGAAAGGAATTTATCAGACTCGTTGGCGTTTCTGAAACTGAATAAAAATATTTCATTTTCCCTCCGCTCGAAGGTCTGATAACAAAAATCTTTATTATCTCAAAAAAATTTTGCCAGTGACAACACCTTGTGTGGGCTTTTTCTAATTCTGAAGACTGTCTGGGTTTTCGTATTAATGGTTTGTCTTCATATCCTTAGATACACTTCCCCACCCACTTAGACCTTTACTATCATTCCAATGACACACTTTCCACTTGTTACTTATCAATATTTTCATTGTCCCTAAACTTCGTTTCTTCTTTTCCTCCTTTCTTTCTTTTCCTTGGGTGACAACCAATTGATAACAAACTTCCATTTTTCGCGGATCCGCGGAAATCGGTCAGATGCTTGACCTGAATATTTTCGACACCTGTTATCTGTCAGCCGTGTGTGTGTGCTCACCTATGACCTGTTTTCGTATTATTTTTCTTTCTTTCTTCTTCGTTTTCTCTTTTCTTTCTCCCAAATCGCTTGAATGTAAAGAAAGAATTATTCTTAAAACCCAAAATATTTTTCGGCCTTAAATAATTATAAACGGTTGATAAACCGTAAAAAACAAATCATATATCTATAAATATTTCTCTCAGCTCGTCAGGTATGCATGGTGCCACAATATTAAAAATAACAAAAATGAGAAAATCGACAGATAATTTTTGATAGCTCCTGACGAGTGGACCGAACGATTGGAAAAAGATTTTTCTATAAAGCTCTGGAATTGTGGTGATGAATATAACATCAATCAGCTAACTAACACATTTTTTGTGTTAATCCTATATATATATATATATATATATATATATATATATATATATATATCTGTGTGTATGTGTGTGTGTGATTTGGCATCATATTTTCATTGTTGCAGAATTCGTTAAATAATTTAGACATGCTCTGTCTACTTATTCTCGATAGGATCCTTTCATACTCTCGAATGAGCTTTTTTGTTGTGCCGCTAATGAGCACCGATTCAGGGGAGGTAACTAGGTATTCTTATAACAGATTTTCCGACGGGAGAATTCATAAAATAGAGGAAACATCTATTCGTACGAACACTAACATTTAGCGACTATATATTACACACATTTTAAAATGTTTAGTGTGTATTCATAATTAGTTTTATTAAGGTTTGGTTTCAATATTTTTTTTATATAAATAGATTCAAGGATCTTTACTTTGTGTTTATTCTTGTTTTGGAAAAGTATGAAGGTATTTTCAACTAGGCTTTCATGAACTGCGAATGTGGTCAGGTTTGCCGTTGTAAAGGTTTAGAAATGTTAGCAGTGTTATTCGAATGAAGACTTAGCCTCCGTGAATATGTTGTTGTCGTGTGTACAACATGGATGTTATTTTTATCGTTGGAGATACACTCTCCCAGAAAACATTTAAATTTATAAACAGTGTTGGTTTGTTGTAACTCGTTAGTAGACGGGTAAGAGAAGTTACGCATGATTTTATTAGATATAGCTATATCTATAAATATTAGATTAGCAACAATATGACACAACAAATTTTATCTTTCACAACCAAGAATATTAGAATACTTATTCTATAATTAACAATGATGATGACATTATGCTATGTCGAAAGTACTCGGATATAAATACAATATGAACCAACACGGCATTTTCCTCTCATCTTTCAATAACCACACAAAAAAGTCCATTCGTGTGTATGAAAGGATCCTAGCCAAAATAAGTAGACAAAACATATGTAAATTATTTAACGAAACCTGCATCACATATATATATATATATATATATATATATATATATATATATATATATATATATATACCTGTATGGATGTGATTTTGTATAACCTAAGTTTCACGTTTTTGCGATCTTCAGACCAAAAGCGTGCAACCTGAGGTTACAAACTCACATCCATACAACTAAGTTTGTTGGCTCTATGACTGATATTGAGTGTTTTTCAGTAAGCTTTAGTACCTATACAATTTATAAAAATATGTATAAATATCTTTTATACACACAAACACACACACACACACACACATATATATATATATATATATATATATATATATATATATATATATATATATATATATCACCTGTCCCCGGGTTTTTGAACAGGAGTAGAAATTTATGCTTTGTGTCCTGATTAGGATTGGGTTTCCTGGTTCCTTCTAATTTCTAACCTCCCGCCTCAACTCTGAATGGTATACTGTTATTGAGCTTCCGGATCTTCTAAAGTCTTTTCCTTCTACTTCACATCCAACAGCCCTCTTGTGTCTTAGTGGCGTTATCGCCTTGATTATGGCGAATTAAATAATATGTGTGTGCGTGTGCGCGCGTGTGTGTTTTTCATAGAATGTGAAAATGAATTTGGCTTTTCAATTATTGTAGATAGCTGGCGAAAATGAGAACTGTATAATTGCATTTTAAAATTCAGCTTATATAAATATGTCTTTATAAAATAATGAAATAAATTCTCTATGATCTATGCAGTCATTCCTGTGGAGAGATCTAATGAGTAAAAATCACGAAAATTTGAGTCGGACATCGATAAATTTTGAAAGTTATCATATCGAACATACTAACAATTATCGCTCAAATGTAATATCGAACAATTCATTAGCGGAAATTCTGTTAAATTTGATATACGTTAAATTAGACGATTTTGCTTACATTAATAGCTAGAATTATTGCTTAATTTAGTGAAGAGAGATAAGGGAAGCTTTTCATTGAAACATATGCACATACATTTTATTTCTTTTGAATAAATTCACCCCAATCAATGGGAGAATGCCACTAAGATGGAAGAGACTACTGTGAGTGAAAGAGAATGAAAAAGACTTTAAAAAGAATTGGAAATACAATCCTAAACAGGAATCAAGGGAGATAACCGTTACTCTTGTTATAAAGACCGGGGAGGAGTGTGAACCGGACGACAAGTGAACTTATTCACACCTATTGCGAAAAAAAATACAAAATAGAAATAGTAAATAAAATTTTAAAAGTTTGTGTTAGCTACAGAGGTATTCGTACCATATAAGTTTGGAAGATTTAGAAGTACAAGAATATACAGAATGCTACTGATTTTTACGGTCTCTCTCTCTCTCTCTCTCTCTCTCTCTCTCTCTCTCTCCAAACACATATATATATATAGTGAGATAGAGAGAGAAAGAGTCTTAGATAGATAGATAGATAGATAGATAGATAGATAGATAGATAGATATAAACGAACAGACCGTTGTAGATAGATAGATAGATAGATAGATAGATAGATAGATAGATAGGAACAGGTTGAGATAGATAGATAGATAGATAGATAGATAGATAGATAGATAGGAGCTTTTTTAAGATAGATAGATAGATAGATAGATAGATAGATAGATAGATAGATAGATAGGAGCAGGTTGAGATAGATAGATAGATAGATAGATAGATAGATAGATAGATAGATAGATTGCACTCAACATTTTCCAAGTGAGACCATTTCTCCTGCCCATTAACAATGTTACCTGCCTAACAGAAGGGCGGGAGAGGCTTTAAAACAACTCTAATTTTCAGCTAAACATGTGTCGACTGATCTCCACAGATGGTTCTTGATTGGCTGAAAAGCGACGCTGGGTCCTGCCGAACCCTGTCAGTTGGTTATAAAAACACGATTAGCCATCTCAAATTGAAGGCGAACCGAAAGAAAACGCGTTCGTTTCGTTGTCACTCTCACGACTTATTTATTTATCTATTCGTGACTGCTATATGAGTGCTTTGTCTGCACATGTGTCACCTTCATAATTCTATCGTCCCGCGTCTTCCGTGATGTGAATTTGCCGTTAAACAAGACTACGAACATTAGTGTTTGCCAGACAAATTTATGTTTTTTTGAATTTGATAGCTGCCACATGTTAAAGTCCTTTCTCGGAGCTTTTTACACTTTAGGCTTAATACTAATGGTTTGAAAACTGGAAATCAATTTAGGAAAAATAATTATTTAGAAAATGATTGAAACAGACGATCTAATTTGAAGGACTTGAAGGTTTATTACAACACATATTGGATTGAAATCGAGCGATAAATCAACTGCTCGTGAGACCCCGCAACTGAACACATATTAGAACTTATTGTTACTTATCGTTAAAATTGTTAATATATATATATATATATATATATATATATATATATATGGAGATATATATATATATATAGTCTAAGAATTTGAATGAAACCTGTCGTGTAATTTATTGGGGTTGTTGGAACATCTTCCTTAATGTAGGCCTTATCGCTCACCCCTTAACCACCTTTATCTAGAGACGAGACGCGTTAGATTTGAGCAGCATCCAGCCGACACACTGGGGTTAAAATAGGAAACTAAAATGATACATATGACACACTCATATCCTCTCTCCCACCTCACTTCCTCACTTCGTTAACTTTGCGTATACTTGATGAGGTCCGTAAAAAACGTGTGAATTTCTTTTCATTTTTCATTTCAGCTTTTTGGAAGTAAAGTCTGATGATCCAGAACCCTGTTAAAGGGTTATGGTGAAATAGCTTATTACATGGAATCTTAACGTGGTCTGTCTTTTTATTCAATATATATATATATATATATATATATATATATATATATATATATATAATGAAATAGACAAAGTCCGAAAAGTCCGACAATTATTTTAAGACATTTTTATGTTCATACATTCTTTTTATGGATACAAATATTTAAGTAAAGGCTGTTTATAATAAGTAAACAGTATTAAACAACATTTACCAGCCTGAAGGTCCGAGAAATATTCACAGAAAATATTCGTCCTCAGGCCGGTAAATGTTATTAATATTGTTTATTATAAACAGAGCATTTACTTAAATATTTCATAATGTGTGACGTCATTTGTTTACATTTGGATGCGCTTTGTGCAGATATGAATGTACGTGTGAGAATCATGGATGATTGTAGTTGAAAGACAGTACATTCGACCTTGATAACCGAATGCTCCTCTGTAGCCAAATGGATTAAGGCACGTCAAGCTAAATGACGGTTCCCTATAGGATACATGTTCGAATCCTGTCGGAGGACGAATATTTTCTGTGAAAATTCCTCGGACATTCAGGCCGCTAAATGTTGTTTAATACTGTTTATTATAAACAGAGCATTTACTTAAATATTTGTATCTATAAAAAGAATGTATAAACATAAAAATGTCTTTATATATATATATATATGTGTGTGTGTGTGTGTGTGTGTGTGTGTGTGTGTATGTATTGGAATATGCGTGTAGAAGCGAAAAATTAAATTAATCTTCAAACACGGATCTACAAATCTCAATAATTTTTATGTATTTGATTATTACTTTTCTTTCAAGTTGAAAGAAATTAATTTCAAAGATTCTTTGGGAACAACTTCACACAAAATATTTTGTGTACCTTTTTTAAAGTACAAACAAATGAATTGGGTTAGTATAGCCAAAACAGAAAATGCGTCTACGTTTGAAGATGTAAGTGACACGGATTTACGTTGTTTTCTCTGTGTGCGTAAATATACAGCAGTCGACATAGGCAGTGGAGCTAGTTGCTACTGTCGACGCATGTAAACAAACGGAACCTGCATGTTACTCTTTTATGTGTCGATATCGCTAATCATTATTTTTGTAATATTACATACTTGAATAAATATGTCAAAAATGTGAGTAATTAATTGTGAAAACTTCAGTTTCGTTGGTATAGCAAAACAAAAAAAGGCTGGTTAAAGGTTCGCTGAAATACTAGTAGCGAACTAAAATTTGTGGTTAATACAACATAATATTGGCTCTGAAAATTAGATTTATTAATCCCAAGCTTAAATCTTTAAATATCCCTTTTTATCACTAGTTACCTACTATCGCCTGAAGAAGTACAATCATAGAAGTGAAACATGTTTTTATTATAATCTCTTATAATAAATAATATATATGTGTATGTGTGTGTGTGTGGTGTAACAGCAAAATTGTTCAAATCGTGTAATTGTCCATCCCACAAGATGTTTAATATCTAAAAAAAATACTAAACTAATTAAGCTTCTTTTTTCAAATTTTGATGTAAGACATGAAGCCATATTGAAAGCATTTGTCGTAAGAATTACGTTAGATAATTATGTAGACTCTTCAGGTGAGGATGAAAGACAAACCCCTGTGTCTGGATTTTTTTTTTTTTTACATATTAAAATCATCAATAACTATTTGCTCAGTTGGCATCCTCTGGTCGGAAAGTTTTTTTTTTAAAGAATACTTGCTGCTTGAATAAACATAATACACGAGTGTCGGCTGGAAAGTTCATAGGCTGACCAAGATATAAAAGTAAATAAAAACAAAACATTTCGTAGATTAAAGACATGCAAGCGTAGCAGAATGCAACAGATGGCCGGCGAGCGGCTGTATTCTGCTACGCTTGTAGCCTATGAAACTTCCAGTCGAGCCTCATACATATATATATATATATATATATATATATATATAAAGAAAGAACAGTAAGATATATAATCCGGTGTTCTTATAGATATTTTTATTTTTACAAAATAGTGCTCAATGTAAATTTACAGAGCATTAATATTATAAATTGGTTTATTTAAAATGTGTTTTTTTTCGCTACACAGTTCTAACCATGTTTCAAAAATGGAAGCTAAAAGCTACGAATTTAATTTTGTAATTAAATTAAAGACATCGGTTCCATTTCATCCTCAAGCGATGGAACTAATGTCTTTAATTTAATTACAAGGTGGCAATGTGTCCGATATATGGAATTGATTTTTGACAAGAACCACAGTCTTGTATTGAGCAGTGAAATTGTTTAACAGTTAGAATGGGGTGATGAAAAACGTTCATTCAAATAAACGCTACTACTAATATTTAAAACAACACCAAAATAAAATACATCTTAAACAGTCAAAATATGAAGAGAAATTAACATCTATAACAATTTTTGCATTCCCTGAAACGAAAAAGATCGATGGAAAACTTTAATAAATATTCCATTCAATTTTCTTTATCTGTCACATTCAACGAAAGATTTTTAAAAGAAAGGTTGCTGCCCAAATATAGCATATTATATATATATATATATATATATATATATATATATATATATATAATGTGAAATGGATTTTAATATATTTTGTTTATCCGTTATTTTAAGTCTAACCCAAACGCTGCCTAAGAACAAACCATTCATTGACTTAAAAGAATCCATATAAAAATAACGTATAAACAGAATATATATATATATATATATATATATATATATATATATATATATATATATGTGTGTGTGTGTGGTATAAAATGACAATTGAAAAAAAAAAATTCTTAGATTTTGGCGACGCGTTTCGTCTTCCGACTTTTTCAAGGCAAAAATGAAAAAAGTCGGAAGACGAAACGCGTCGGCAAAATCTAAGATTTTTTTCCAATTGTCATTTTATACTAATCTGTCTTGTCCACAGAAATCATCTGGGAATTTAACCA
>CAHIKZ030000005.1:52500-97500 GCA_903632075.3 Acanthosepion pharaonis
TTATAGGTACTTACTACCTATAATGTAGTCATTCATGGGGGGGGGGCGGGTTATTCCAATACATCAATAACTAAAAACGAATTATTTACGGACATATGTTTATATACACTTTTGTACTTCTTTTGATGTCAGGAACCCGCCCCAAAGTATTTTTGATATATATATATACATGATGCGTTTTATGCTTTTGTTACGTTGAATATTATTCTTTGTTGTCTTTGAGGTTTATATTCCGTTCGTTGAGTGATTAAAATCTTGAATTTATTTAATCTCTCTCCAGAAAAAAAACAAAAACAAAAAAAACACATTGTCAATGTATAAATATCGTTCATATATGGTTACCAGTAAAGTTTGAACAATAAAAACCGAAAAGCAAATATCAAACACGTACATATTCTTTCGGATATGCTTATATGTTCAGCTAGCACAACACTGGTTTAACAAGCTGGTGAATTTGAAATCCAGACCCCCAGAGTGGGCTCTATTACCAAAAGCTTAGCAGCATAGACATCTGGGTGAGAAAGATAAGCCCCTATTGAGATTGCAAAAAAAAAAAAACGATCGTATTATAAATAATTACTTTTAATTAGGTTTCGTGACTAACGGAAATGAATAACCATTTCCGATTTCTGCAGGTGGGGCAAATTGTTTTCTGCTGTTTGAGAAAAAGAAAAACTGAATTGAACCAAATATATAAATAGATGTGAAGTTGTATATGTGTGAAGTCATTATTGAAAACTATTAATTAGAAGGATATTTTAATTATTGTTTCAAGAATTATTTAGTACCCCATGAGATCGGGATAACAAAATTAGTAGTCTCTTGAGAGACTCGAAAAGCCATAACCGAAAATTAGTAGTCAGGCATGGTGATAGTGGGATTAACCGTGTTTTATAAGGTAACATTCGGCATTCATTGACCGAGCAGCTAGTGCTAGTCGAGCAAGGATTTCCTTCACTTCCTGGATCTCTGGCTGAGATTAAAGTGTAGTATCTGTTCTCCTCATCTCTAATAATAATGGTAATATTAGCCGTTTCCTTATAAGGAAACATTCGGCATTCATTGACCGACAACCAGTGCTACTCGAGCAAGGATTTTCTTCACTTCCTGGACCTCGGACTGGGATTAAAATGTAGTATCTGTTCTGCTCATATCTAATAATAATAGTAATAATAGCCATTTCCTTATAAGGAAATATTCAGTATTCATTGACCGAGCAGCCAGTAGTGCATATGAAATGTCATCATCGGAACATTTAATGTTAGAGGACCCTTGAAAAAATTACCCGCAGGATTCATTAACACGTCGGAGAGTTTTCTTTGTCATTTTACTGCGTTCATATTTTATTTTTTCATTAAGTTCTTCAATATTTCTTGGATGAATCTGATAAACAACTGATTTCAAATGGCCCCACAGGAAAAAAATACAAGAGTTTGAGGTCAGGTAAACCACGATGGCAACAGGATCACTTCGAGCTCTCAGTTAACCCCTATGGTGCACGACCTTTTCCTCACTCTGTATATATTTATGCTAATATATATTACCCGTTTCCCTATAAGGAAAAATTTCGCATTTATAAAGCTAGCAGCCATTATTGCTTTCAGTTGAAATTTATAAACTCTTTCTCTTAAAAACCTTTTTCAAGAAAATAGGTTTCTCAAGATTGGTAGCCGTTAACGCTCTTTCCAGTATTAATGGGCGTTTCCTTGCTAACCTTTTGTTTGAAGTCGTGTGGAACTTCGAAATCTTCATTACGTCGTTACTTCCTCTACCAGCAGCATGTGATATCCATTTTAGTTGTTGCTGCTGTTGGATGTCCCCGAGTGATGTGGTTCCTGTTATTCGGTACGATTCGTAGTCTGTGATGCTGTAGCGCCAGTCTTACATTTTCTAATGCGCAAATACCCTTAGGAAAATATGAATCCATCGCTTCGTCTCTTTCTAGCTATGGGTTAAATAGTTAGATTGGGTTCTTTAACCTTGATTGGCAACCAGTCTAGAAGAGGTACAACTCCGAATTCAAAAATGAGGACCTTTCGGGACCTTGTGGCGCACTTAGGGCACTGGTTGTCTATATTCGGTTCCTCTGTGAAGTGTGCAGCGTTTCGCACAAGCTCCATACGCACGGATAGTTTGGCTGTTCTTTTCTAAGAACTGAATTTCTGGAGCTTCATTCGCCGAAGACAACAGGAATTTCTGCTATATATGGTATTGGTAATGTTAAAATTGGCACATTTTTAACATTATTAGCATATTAAAAATCAAACTTAGTACTTAGTAATGGTTAAGGAGATTAATTTGCTAACCTATTACCGCCCACTCCGGAGCAACGTAAATTATTTGTCGATTTTTTGTCTGGAACACCCAATGAGGATCGAACTCTCTACAAATGGTCATCGAGACGAGAGTCAATAACCAATATCCAGTGTCGATTGATTGGTTGTTATTTTTTCGGTTTATCAACTCTTTGAAGGTTATTTAAAGCCAGGAAATATATTCAGATTTCACGGGGTTGTTTTTTTTGGGGGGTGGGGAATAATGGTTTAGCTATATACGTCTTACTAATTAACCCCTAGCTGGAGGAGAAAAGATGGATTCATACCTTTCCTAATTGTATTTGCGAGTAAATGAATATAATGAATTGAAACCCTTCCCCCACCCCGGTTAACAATTCCGAGCCATTATCCTTCACACCACCCGCACATCCAAACTTACAGCACCTGGTATTCCCAAGTAGTCACCCATTTAAATACTGACTAGGTTTGACGTTGCTTAACTTCGGCGTTTCAATATGATATGGCAGTACGCCACCCAGCATCAAGACACCGTGGACTATTTAATGTTGAATTTTTGTATGGGGGCACCCAGTGAGGAGCGAACTCTGTACTCAGTGGTAATGGTCAATGATATGAGAGTTAGTAACCATTACCCACCGTCGTGGTCATTTTTCACATATCAATAAAAGATAAAATGGAATTATAAAATCTCCTGAAAGATTATAAAAAAGGCAGTGGAAAAAAGGTTAACATCTGTATCTATGAATTTAACGTAGATCATTACGAATCTGTTGTCATTTTTCTTTCATAAACAGAACGCTGATTCAAACGACCCACTGCTAGCAATGATTGTGGAAATTCCCCGTTGTTCTTCAACCAAAATGAGCACAAACAATTTTCTTGAAAACATAATTTCTTTTTGTCACGACCCATTTTATTTATACCGCGACTCACTGAAGGGTAGCGACCCACAGTCTGAAAAAACCCAGGTGTACATTAACAGTTTAGCTTTTGTACTACGACAGGCGTTCGCTGTTCCAAGCGTCATAGTTTCCTGTGTTTCGCTTGCGGTTTTGCGATGTTCATAATTAATGCCCAGCGAAGCTACAATGAAGATACGAGTCACTGTAATCCACTGACCTGAAAAACTGAATTCTTTCTCCTGAGAAATATTTCGCTATCATTGATATACCGGAAGGGTTTTGCTTACAAAGTTCATTTAATATTAACTACGTACAAAAAATAATTATTTTAAGTGATGCGTTTTGATTCATATTTAATTAATTTAATCCGATTCTGTTAATTGAATGAAGCTAATTAAAACTTTATACACATGCAATCGTCGGTGCGTGTTCCCTGTATCTACGGAGGCATAAATGATAAAAGTTTGAACCATTTCATACGAATGTTTATCGACGTTGATTGTGTTTTGTAAATACATATATTCTTTAGATCAGGATGTTTGACCTTAATGTATATAAATGACATGTTTTGGCGGGAGAGGTTTTTTAATCATTTCACCTCAACCAAGACACAAGACATGAGGTGTTACTGAGTCTGTAAGAAACATTAGGAAGAGAAGAGAATAATAAAAGAAACTAATTAAGTAGGTGTTTCTTTTGTTTGTTTAGCGGCTTTGTTTTGGTTTGTTTTACGGCATATCAACCTCAATGGGTAATTTAATCCCGGCAAAATGTTTACGATAGGTTCAGGTGAATACAACATGTATTCTTTGTAAGAAACCAATTTGTAAATCAGGTTTGGTTTATTTTGTTTTACGGTACAGCAATCTCAATGGGTTATTTAATGCTGACAATATTTTTTATTGCAGGTAATTTTTTTTTTTTTAAATAGTATTCCTGGCATTTTTTTTTCCAAAAATATATTGCTGGTAATTTTTAAATTTTTTTTTCAAAATTGTATTGCTGGTAATATTCATTGTCAAAAATGTATTGCTGGTAAAAAATTTTCCAAAAAAGTATTTTTGGAATTAAAACCTATTTTTATACTTTCACAGTGTTTGAGCCCTTTTGATGGAGGAACTATTTGCCCATAGCTGGGACCCTGACAGGTGCTACCACTCCGTGACAGGGTAGACCTGGGAACACCAGCAATTAAGAGATGGTTCCACGTTCCTCAAAATCTCCGGATCAGAGGCCTTGCTGCAAGATGTAGTTTATCGTCTTACCCAGGACGCGGATGGAGTTTATCTTCATACTCGGTACGTTGTTTAGCGGCATATCAACTCTTTATAATGGGCACCTCGGCCTGGAATAATGATTGTCTCACTAGAACATTTACGACTGTATAGTGAGTTCGATCCTCACTGGGTGACCCATAGTTTCGGTCTTGTGCCACATGTAAGTTAGGCTTAAAAAATCATTTACGGCACCTCGACTTAATGTAATGTTTAGTAAGTGTGTCTTGTGCCACATCTAAGTTAGGCTTAGGAAATAATTGGGCACCTCTGAGTGGTGTAATGGTTAGCAAGCTTGACTTGCTTGAACAATTGCGAATGAGTAGTGAGTTCGATCCTCACTGCGTGACCCATACTTTCGGCCTTGTGCCACATGAAGCGTAGCTTAGAAAGCAACCATTTGGATACTTCGACGTGGTGTCATGATTGGCAATCTTATCTCGCTAAAACCGTTACAACTGAGTAGTGAGTTTTAACCTCACTGGATGCTCCACGCTTTCGACCTTGTGCCACATCTAAGCTTAGAAAATCATTTGGGTACCTGGAGGCGGTGTAATGGTTGCCTGGCTCGAACAATTACGACTGAATATATCGCTAGTAGTTTTACTATAATTTATTTTTGTACTTTCATCGTTGTTTGACCCCAGTTTGAGGGTTAACTATTTGCCATTACTTGGGACCCTAATCCCCGGGTTCAGGGTGGAGCTGGGAACAACAACAATTAAGAGGTGGTCCCACGCTCCTCAAAACGTCCCGATCATAGGCCTTTTTACCGGTTGTAGTTTACGAGAGGAATGAAGAAGACAGAAGATAACTATTGACGTTGAGTATCTTCCTATATTTCTGAGATGAGGTATTATGTACACTATTTACATTATTCAAACTATTGTCCCCATCTTTGTCGCCATATTTATTACAACGTTTCGGCCTTTCAGTATCTGTCTATATTTCTGAGATGAGATATTATGTACACTATTTACATTATTCTATTGTCCTCATGTTTGTCCCCACGTTTCTTTGTATCTGTCTATATTTCTGAGATGATATTTACACTTACAACGTTTATTGCATCTTTTTCAGTATCGGCCTTGTCTATATTTTGAGATGAGGTATCATGTACACTATTTACATTATTCGGACTATTGTCCCTCATGTTTGTGCCATATTTATTTATTACAACGTACACTATTTACATTATTCGACTATTTTCCCCATCTTTTGCCATATTTATTATGCCTTTCAGTATCTGTCTATATTTCTGAGATGAGGTTTAGGCAGTGGAGATCTTGTCGACAACGTTTTCGGGAAATTATCTTGGAGAGGAAAGGAGATAACTGATAACTGACATCCATTAAAAACATGGCACGTGGAACTAGAAAAGTCTCCCCAGCGAGCGAAATAAAGGGTTCAGTTCGACATTCCAACCACCTGAAGAAGGCCGGAGCGCACAACTGCCGAAACGTAGTTATAAATGTTGCGACAAAGATGAGGACAATAGTCGAATAATGTAAATAATGTATTGACGTTGAATTTAAATTTTTGTAGATCAAAATTCTCTCTCTCTCTCTCTCTCTGCATCTGTCTGTCTGTCTGTCTCTCTCTCTCTCGCTCTGTTTGCCTCTGTGTGTGTGTGTGTGTCTGTCTGTCTCTGCCTGTCTCTCTCTTTGTCTGTCTGTCTGTCTCTTTCTTTCTCTCTGACTCTCTGTCTGTCTGTCTGTCTGTCTGTCTCTCTCTCTCTCTCTCTGCGAAAATTGTTAGAAATCGGGATCCAAAGATCAGACTAAGGGAATCCAATGTGGTGCATTCCAGACAGAATCCGACTCACATCTCGTCTCACTTGACTTTTCGAATGTCTTAGTTGCAACCTTTAAATAAGAATCAGCTGACATTTTCCGGACAAATCCTTTCAGATCAGGCATTTTCACTTAAAAAAAAATTATACTAATAATGTATTTGCTTTAAAACCATTAACATTATTATTTTCTTTATGACCATGTATTTTAGTGCATAGATGATAGAACACAGATGTTTTATTACTAAACGCTTAATTTCTTTTCCACAAATAGCTGAGATTTTTAGTACCTTTCTCTATATCAGTCAAATATTTGATATGAATCCCATTTGCCCATTCGAAGAATTCTGCAACATATGCTGAGTTCAATTTATATACTTTCAGTTCCCTTCGAAATAAAAGCATAAAAGCATTTCTTCTCTCCCAACTATGGGCTAAATAACAGGGTAATCTTGTTCTCTAGCCTTAAGTGGCAACCACTCTAAGAAAAAGCTTTCTTTGAATTCAAAACTACTCCATTATCTTCTGCAAGAAGTTATGGTAATTTACAAATAATAAAAGATATCCATGCTGAGCCATCGTTCTGAATGGGTATGATATATAAAAAAACCCGCTCACCAAGAAAATATAAACCGACAAAATATGATGTGACTCTAACTCTAAGTGTTATTATATGTATTATGTTATTATATGTATAGTGTTATTATATGTATTATGTTATTATATGTATAGTGTTATTATATGTATTATGTTATTATATGTGTAGTGTTATTATATGTATAATGTTATTATATGTATATAGAAAACGTGGAGGTGATGATTTTACTAGAGAAAAAATTAAACCTGTTAGCTGATCTCTCTTCTGATCAAGGCCAAAAGCTCAAAAAATAAGCTGGTACTGCTTTCTCATCTCTATCTAAATCCTGAGATTTCTCCAGTTACGATGAAACGTGTTTATTCGAGACCTTAAGACACGTAAATTATATATCTTTTTCCTATATATATACACTCGATTAATTAATTATGATTATCTCAAATCCTCCTAGTAATTTCCATCACTTGTATATCCTTGCTTGAACCGGCTTCTAGTGCTCTAGATGGAGCGGCTTGGAGACAGTAGTCGTGGCAGGGTCCTATGGGTGAGGGAAACTCGGGTGTTACACCATGTAATTTGTGAAAAGCGGCGCTATATCGTGTTTAATTCGTTACCTCTTCGTCATCGAGGACTGTTGGTACAGTTGGTATGACGCCCACTTCGTATCGTAACAGTCTTGGTTTAATTCTTGGTAGTGGAATCGCACTGATGATGAGCCCGAAATATAGGACGAAACGGCCACACAGTCCTTTCTGCATTCTATTGAGATTTCTTCTAGACTCGATGAATTACTTAATTGTCTCAAATTCTCCTAATAATTTCTATCACACACACGCATATATGATATATATATATATATATATATGTGTGTATATATATATATATATATATATATAAGTACTGATACATTCCCCACTGATACTTGTGAAAAATTAAAACTAATTATATATTATACTAAATTTAACACAACTTAATCATACTGAATAACTCTTTTCCGTCAACTTTTGGAAAAGAGCAACATTGTAAATCAGTGTAAATGTCCTTTGGGAGATTGTATCTCAGACAAAAATGTAAGTACATATGTTAGTTTGATATTATCAAGACATCTGACACTTCATTTGTCGGATACGAATTCTACTGCACAATATCTAAAAACAGATTGCTGTCCACCTTCACAATACAGGAAAATACCAGTTGACAACACCAATATACTAAACCACGAAAATAATAAACCAAAACTTCAAATTCCTGAGGCCTCTATATATCAAAATCAAACAACCAACATTCAACAAAATTTATTATGAATATAGCAGCAATATATCAAACTGAATATAACAAATATTTTGGATTTCCGATCAGCAGTCTTATATTGCGACGCTTGTTTTGCCAAAAATCCATACCTACAAGAGATAAAATAAAAAAATTTAAATAATTATAACAGAGCTCGTTCACGCGTGTTTAAAAATCACCATCATAAGGATTGCAGTTACAATACGTTTGTCTTTGAAATTCACCCCGGAAGAGATCGAAAGTATTTGGGTAGGGAAAAACTACAGTGCATTCCTTGATGAATTTCATATTAATATCAAGAAACAGATTCGAGAACTAGAAAGGATTTTTATGAAATAGATACACAGAATATGTCTATATTATTCATTGAAATAGGTTTTAATGAAAATATGCTGACTATATATATATATATATATATATATATATATATATATATATATATATAAAGAAAGAAAGAAAGAAAGAAAGAATTAATACTAGTAAAAGGAAAGTCACTTAACTAATTGATTTTACCTTCTGCATCCCGACTCCAGAGTTTAGTAGACGGACCCTCTGGAAATCACTCCGTCCACTCGTCAGGGATATCAGCAATTGACCTCTTTTATTTCTCGATTTTTTTTTTTATATATATACTTTTCATTAGGTCCTTGTTTTCTATCTACTGAAATGAAAGTTGTCGTTCATTGCGACATGTAGGAACATAGAGAGACTATTACTCTTGAAATTCTTACTGTTAGCAACTGGTAAACAAACAAGTATTTCGAAATTTATATCGTTAGGGTAGAGAAGAAACTACTACCATAGAACTTACGGTTTCAGCTAGCCATTTCAACTGTTAAATGAGACCTCGACGCCAATCTAGTACTGCGCTTAAATTCATAAAGTCTAGGTACCAAAGAGGAAAGTAATATTTATTTTGAAAAAATACAAAAGGTAGTACAAGACCAAAAAGGGTATAGGGGAAGGCTGGTCAGGTAGGCACAATTACTGACCCAAACACACCGCACTATTCCATACACCAAAAGAAGAAAAAAGGCAAGGAAAGGAAAGAAAATAGTAAAAGTGTAGACAAAAAAGAAAGAAAAGGGGAAAGGGAGGAAGAAGAGGAATCAATAAGAACAAGAACAAAAAAAAAAAACAAACGGATAAAAAGGAACCATAAAAGAAGAAGAAGAAGAAGAAAAAGAAAAAGAAGAAGAAGAAGAAAAAGAAGAAAAAAAGAAAAAGAAGAAGAAGAAGAAAGATGGAAATAGATGCAAGAGAAGAAAAAGAAGGAAGTGAATAAAAAAAGAACAAATAACGGAATATAAAAGAAGGAAGAAAAGAAAAAAGAAAAAGAAGAGGAAGCAGAAGAAAATGACAGACAGAAGAGTTAATCCTTGTAGTAGTAGTAGTAGTAGTAAGTGTAGGAGGAGGGAGAGGAGGAGGGGGAAGTCTTAAACGATTTAACAGACGACTCCGCTAAATATAGCAAGAAGCCTGGGGAAAATATCGGATCTCTAAACAGCAAATCCTACTTGAACTGCAATTATGCTTCTGAAGGATTTCTGTCAAATAACAATGCCAAGATGACGAGAGAAAAATTAAATTCCTATGAAGCATTGAAATTCAAACGGATTCATTAACTCCTTTTTGATAACACGACCTTGTCTTTTTCAGAAAACTAAACAGAATCATCGTCAATAAAGTCAAGAAAACCTGCCGTATTTCATTTGATGTCGAGAAGAATAAGAAAGAAAAAATCTACAAATATCAGGGACTTCAGAATGTGATTTCGTTTTGGCAAAAAGGATTTAAAAGAACAAACCATTGTAAGTTAAATTCATTTAAATATTATTAGGGGTCACGGAGGGTTTTACAAGAAAGGATCTCAAATCTAAGTTTTCTCATTCAAGCATCTTAGTGGATTCATCGACTTTCACGTGGTGAAATGATTAAAATAAAAAGACATCATCATCATCATCATCATCATCATCATCATCATCTATATTGCATATCTTCTCCGGTTCAGGGCATTATGATGCCTGGTGGTCATAGATGTAGGCTGAGCGACAAAAAATACTCCTTAAACTACCAAAGGCTTTCTCAATATTCTATGGTAGAAACCGTAGTATAAGATTATTTTCAATGGAGATTAAGTGACAGCAAGCCACTTCAGTCTCTTCAGGTTTTACGATTTTTCCTTTGATTTACTATTATCCCAGTTTTTGTTGTTTTTTTTTTTTTTTTTTTTTTTTTTTTTACAAGAATTCTTTCTAGATTGTTCTAAGGATACTAGTAATAAATGGTATAAATTTAAAGTCAACCTATATTTTCTGTTCTCTGGTAAAGGTTATTGACATTAGTCTTTTCTTCTCTCCTTCCGCACATTTTTTCGTTTTCAACCAAACAATATAAACTCTTGCATTAATGAAATCAGAATGAAGCCTCGTATCTCATCTCTCCAGAAGTTTTCGTTGCTTATGTCTGCAAATATCTTGCGAAGGGTGATGTCTGTTTGCTTTCGTGCAACTTGATGGAGAAAAACCATAATGTTAAGTCGCAGTTTCATTGGTATAGATCCCTAAATCCCCAATGATATCTGGGCCAATCATATTCTGATAACTTCAGTTCGGAGTTTTTCAGCTTTTCAATTTCTTTGACCTTTTTAGCATCACCAGAAACAGCCACATTTTTTATGACATGTGTGAGACAAATATTTAAAGAAAAAAATAAATTTAAAATCTTCAAAACCCCCCTCTTCTTTATGCGCATATGTAGTCGCCTCTACATAAACATCACTTTACCCTCTACCTTTACTTTACTATGATTTCATATATATATATATATATATATATATATATATATATATATATATAATAGAAGTATAACCCGTCTTCGACCGGGTCTTTCTTTACTAGGATTTTTTGCCGTTCAATTGGAGCAGTTTAAATGTAAAATCAGCCCATCCGAAAATCAATATTAGTAACAACTGGGCGCTACTGAGGCACATCTTCAAATGGGGGTTAACAATTTGAAGGGGGGTGGCCCAGAAAAGTGACCTGTATTATAATGAATATTATTGTAATAATTTAAACGATTTATTTTTCTTATAGTTTTTATGAAAGATATACATCCAAGAACAGATAGTAAATAGTGAAACGTTGGTGTGAGCTATAATGGACAGGAAGTAGTGGAGAGCCATTGTCGCCAACAATTTGGACTCAAAATCGCCACTGAAGAATTATCTATCAAACAAAACAAATTTCATCAAAATCAGATGAAAACTGTGGAAAGGCATAACAAACATCCGATCACAATCACACATACATATAAAAACACATTTTGGGAATTTTAGATACAGATATATATATATATATATATATATATATATATATATATATATATATATATATATATATATATATTAAAGTTATTTTAAAAACACCTTTTTTCTTCCTCTTTTAATTTTAAATTAATATTTCATTCTTCAGATAACCTAAAATTAATGTCATAAGGTTAATATTCGGGTTTAATTTTATAAAACTTCTTTCGTTTAACAAAAAATATTTTCCACCCTCCCCTGACCACTGACTCGTGCCTTTCGTCTGACTGAAACATTGAAATGGGTAAATTCTGTATTAGGAATTCGATTATTATTATTATTATTATTATTATTATTATTATTATTGTTAGCTTTCAAAGTTAAATTTCTTATTATAAAACCCAGGTTGTGTGTGTGTCTGTTCGTTTATATATTGGATCGGATTTCCTACATTTTTTAACCGATTTCAACTAAATTTCACAGGACTAAGAAAAATTACCTTGCGGTGGTTCTGACAGCGCCAAAAATTGGAAAAACACAATTGTTTTTGCACGAAATCAATTTGAAAACACGATTAAGAAGCATCGCTGTCGCGAAAATGAAAGGGAAACAACTCATATCGAGTTATACTTATTATAAAACCCAGGTTATTTGTGAGTGTGTGTCTGTGTTCGTTTATATATGGGATCGGATTTCCTACATTTTTCAACCGATTTCAACAAAACTTCACTTTTTTTAGCAGGTAGTGTTTCTTATTGTCTTGCACACTTTTTTCTTTATTTTTACATACAGAATGCTTTAAAAATTCCATTTACAAGACAATTGTTTATAATAAAATTCTATTCAATCGATACAGACTCATAACGATTGAAAACAATGTTTTTGTTTGAGTTTGGATTTGGCCAATTCGTAAAAAAACAAAAAAAAAACAAAACAAAACAAAATAATAAAGATATGCGTGACCTTACACAATAATCTTTGTCAATTTTATTTTTCAGTCTTTATGATGGTCGATACTTGATCTATCTCTTACTGTTACATGTTCGATTTGGGCTGAATCTCCGATTTGGGCCGAAATGTCAATTCAGGCTGAAAATTGGGTTCTTCATATCATAAACTCCATGGAACATCAAATTCTTCAAATCACAAACTCTGCGGAACTTCAAAACTTCACGTCATTTTATCTCTGATATCCTTGGCATTTTGAAAAAACTAAAATTGATTTCCTCAATTCACAAAGTTTTAAAATGTTTTAAATTTCATTTAATTTTTTTTTTTTAATTCACAAATTGTTTGTGTTACTGTTGTGGTAGGATCCACCTAATTTGCATATTGGAGTACCGACCATATAAATATGGTTGGTACCGGGAAGAGAGGAAGGAATCAAGAGATTCAACCAGAGACTCTGCCCGACTGCGACTCAGTCAACACATTCTCCAAGAACGGTCTTACCAGGAATATACAAAAGACTATATGTAAATATAGTGTACACTTTCTTGTTTCAATACATTTTGTTCTAAGTACATTTTGTGTTGCATTATTATTCCATGCATTAGTCAAGTTTCAACAGTTACTTTAAACTCAATATAAATTAAAACCTTTAAAATCACTAATATTTTCAGTTATTTTAAAATTTGAATTTTTTCACTTTTCCCTTGTCTTCGGACACAAATCTCACTGGTGAAAGTGTAAGCACCAGATGAAGGGCAGAGTTTTCCATGCTTGGATCTTCCT
The DNA here is from genome assembly GCA_903632075.3 of Acanthosepion pharaonis. Classification (NCBI taxonomy): domain Eukaryota; kingdom Metazoa; phylum Mollusca; class Cephalopoda; order Sepiida; family Sepiidae; genus Acanthosepion; species Acanthosepion pharaonis. The sequence continues at coordinate 65,689 of CAHIKZ030000005.1, forward strand.
GATTTCAAATTTCTTTGAAGATCAAATGTGGTCTGAGAGGAGTTTCAGACGCACGGACGGATAGAGAGAATTTGCCGTTTATTCCTTTTGATAAATAAATGTGTGTTCATAACAAAAACAATATGCTACACAACAAATAAATAAATAAATAAATAAAATAAAAGCCGACCAGTGTATTTCAAAGAGATAACGTTTTTAAGGCGAGTAGTCTTTAGAAATAAAGTGATCCGTATCAAGAGATAGCGATGTCAATTGCAACAGATACGGATATGGTATATATTCGTCAGGTGGCTTCATAGTATAATTGAATTTATTTGTACAAATCATTTTATATGCGTCTTTAATGGGAGGACATTCAATTTTTTTATCAAGTTCTCTGCCGAGTGGATACCATTTCCGTGAAACAAGCACGAACAGTTAACAGAAAGATTTTATTGGTGCTTCTGCTATGTATTTAGGGACACTTGATAAAATGAAAAAAAAAAAAAAATCTGCAATATTACTGGTCCTGACTTGATACTTAGGCTTCAGTTACAATCCCACCGCCGTAAAACAGCCACATCTGGTCTGATGCTTCTGCTATATATTTAGAGATTCTTGATAAAATCCAAAGAAGAATCTATGTTACATATTTATAAGTCTACCAGTCATCCATTCATTGAATATTGCTGTCACATCTTGTCTGGTGCTTCTGCAATATATTTAAAGATTCTTGATAAAATCCAAAGAAGAATCTATCTTACATATTTATAAGTCTACCATTCATCCATGCATTGAATATTGCTGCCACATCTGGTCTGGTGCTTCTGCTATATATTTAGAGATTCTTGATAAAATCCAAAGAAGAATCTATCTTACATATAAGTCTACCATTCATCCATGCTTTGAATATTGCTACCACATCTGGTCTGGTGCTTCTGCTATATATTTAGAGATTCTTGATAAATCCAAAGAAGAATCTATCTTCTATATTTATAAGTCTACTATTCATCCATGCTTTGAATATTGCTGAATATTGGTCTGGTCTTCTGCTATATATTTAGGATTCTTGATAAAATCCAAAGAAGAATCTATCTTACATATTTATAAGTCTACCATTCATCCATGCATTGAATATTGCTGTCACATCTGGTCTGGTGCTTCTGCTATATATTTGTGAATGTTGCAATAAAGATGAGGACAACAGTCCAAACAATGTAAATAGTGTAAATAATTACAATACCTCATCTCAGAAATAGAGATAAATAATAGTTGTTTTTATCGCATTTCTCGCTTGTGGAGTTTCTTGCTTTACATTCAACTTTGATCTTCAAACATTTTAAATCAATGTCAATCGTTATCTTATGTCTTCTTAATTCCTGTTCTTTTACTGTTATCTCTGTTTAATAATGTTTCTTTTTCTTACACACTTAGATCTTGTTTTGTTTTACTTGAGGGGTGAAATGATTGAAAAAAAGGTTGTTATTTATAATAAATTAAGAAATTTGAAACGCACTGAGGTCAAACATCTTACCCTGAAAAATATGTGTTTTTACACATTGATCTGTATCTTTCTTTTTCTCATATTCTCTCAAGGGTCTTAGTGGCTTTATTGCCTTGATTGAGGTAAAATGATTTAAAATAATGTGTTGCCATAGCTCTATTAGACCAACCTCCAAGCATGTCGATATTTTTTTTTTTAGAAAAGAACTAAATTTGAAAAATATATATTTGATATGGACATAGGGAATACCAAATTACACAAGCTACGTTTTCCACATGGCTCACAAAAATGAAAAAAGGGAACATCAACATCAACAACAACAATAATAATTATTATTATTATTATTATTATTGTCAATATTAAACATCACATAAAAGTGTTGGGTCTAAAAAAGCAGTATTTGATGTAATTGACACTGTCAACATGGTGACTGATGCTTTCATCTTATCAGCGTTTCCCGCCAATGTTTGTTTGGCTTTGTTGCTGCCTCAACAGCAGCACATGTTTTGGCGGGAAGCAGTGAAAAACATGTTGAAGAAAGAGGAAGAGGAAGAGTGGGTGTAAGAGGGGATGCGGAGTAAGGGGAGAAAAATTTAGAGGGAGGAGCAGTAATATGACGAGTAGGATGGGGGGTGGGTTATCGTTAGGAGGAAAGGTAGTACAAAGTGTCAGCGTCATATTGTTTTGTTAGGAAAACACTTAAGCGAGACAAAACGAGGAAGTAAAAAGATCTGAACGAAAAAAGGGGATTTGGAAAGAAAGAAAGAATGATGAGAAAGAAAGAAAGAAAGAAAGAAAGAAAGAAAGAAAGAAAGAAAGAAAAAATGATGAGAAAGAAAGAAAAAAGAAAGAATGAAAGAAAGAAAGCTGAGAAAGAAAGAAAGAAAGAAAGAATGATGAGAAAGAAAGAAAGAATGGTGAGAAAGAAAGAAAGAAAGAAAGAAAGAAAGAAAGAAAACGGTAATGGTAAGAAAAGAAAGAAATAACTATGACAAGAAAGAAAGAAAGAAAGAAAGAAAGAAAGAAAGAAAGAAGGATAGAAATAATGATGAGAAAAAAAAAGGGTGATAAGAAAGAAAGGAAGAAATAATGATAAGAATGAAAGAATTATGAGAAAAAAGAAGGAATTATGTGTAGAAAGAAAGAAAGAAAGAAAGAAAGAAAGAAAGAAAGGATGATGAGAAAAAAGGAAGAAAGTGAAATAAAGGAATGATAAGGGAAAAAGTGTTGGGGAGTTGATGGAACAAATTTAAGAAAAGAAGAGAAAGTGGATGTAAATGTGAGAGAGATGATAAAATGAATTGGGGGGAGAAAAGTATGGAATATAAGAAAGAAAGAAAGAAAGAAAGAAAGAAAGAAAGAAAGAAAGAAAGAAGTTATCTTAGTAGAGAAAGAAAAATGAGAGAAAATATTTGAGATGAGGTAAAATGGTTTGGGGAATCAAAAAGAATGAATTCAAAATAAGAAGAAAAAAAAACGAAGGATGAAAAAAATGAATGAATGAAAGAATAAAAAAGAAAGCAGTCAAGGGCTAATAAATATTAATTATATGAAGACAGCGAAACAAGAATAAAAAAAAGTAATTACTGCCTGAATTTCACTATTTATATTTCAACTATTGTCCTCATCTTTGTTGTAGTTGTTGTTATGACAACATTTCGGATTTTGTAACCTGCGACCTTCATCAGGTTGATATGGATCTAGGTAAAATAAAGAGACTGAATGAGAAATTAGAATAGATACAAGTTAATTATTTGCAAGAGATAGATAGATAGATAGATAGATAGATAGATAGATAGATAGATAGATAGATAGATACGAGCAGAGATAGGGAGAGAGAGAGAGACGAACAGAGCTAGCTAGCTAGATAGATAGATAGATAGATAGATAGATAGCTAGATAGATAGATAGATAGATAGATAGATAGATAGATAGATAGATAGATACTAGCTGACTTAGATAGATACATACGAACAGACAGATAAATACGAACAGGCTTAGATACATATGAACAGACTGAGATAGATATGAACAGACTAGATAGATAGATAGATAGATAGATAGATAGATAGATAGATAGATATGAACAAACTGAGATAGATACAAACGAACACCATAGATAGATGAAATGGATTAAATCCGACAAATATTTTAATATATTTTCTGTTTATCCATAATAACGTATAAACAGAAAACATATTAAAATAGATAGATAGATAGATAGATAGATAGATAGATAGATAGATCACACCTTCCTTCTATAGAACAGTATTTCTGTTGCTTCAAATCTCTTCTTCATGTCTGAGGAGATTATCCAGAATCCATTGCTATATAGGTGAGTAGATATTACATAACAGTTTAGCACACTTTCATTGTTCCTAAGGACATTCATCAGTAGAAGAATACGTGTCGCTTCGAGTCTCTTCTTCATCTGTGAGGAAACTGTCCAGCATCCACTGCGATATAGGAGGACTGGTATTACCTAACTGCCCAGTACTTTGTTCTTTGTTTTCTACCGAAAGTTTCCTGTTTCATAATACTTTGCTTGGCTTTTAGAAGGCATCTCTCCTTATCCCAATACCCTTCCGGATTTCAGTGTCACACTCTCCGTCTTCTGTCAAAACATTTCCAAGATATTTAAATTATTGTACTTTTGTATCCCAATTTAGAATTTGCCTGTTGTTTTTTTTTTTTTTTTTGCTGACGACCATGCATTTTGTCTTCTTGCAATTAACATTTAGCCATTTTCTTTCTCATTTTTCTTCACTAATTTCTTTAGGGGCTGTTTTTAGTTTCTTTTCCGTGTATATTATCAACGCTGTGGTATCTGCATACCTTATGCCGTTAAGCTTGTGCCCTCTAATAATGAATCCTGTCACCCCTATGAGTGACTACACTGTAGGTAGTAACTATCTATAACGATCTGTAAGTCAACGGACTACAGAGTCTAACTGAAAACTTTTTCGGCTATGCTGGCAGATCTCTACCTTCGGGCAGGAACCCGAACGAGGCTATGCCGAAGGGCAGAGTCTCGTACGGGGAGGTAGACCGTCCCAATCCCGTTTAAGCGAGGTCTACGGGGATTTTATGGCCGAGCCTATGGGCTCGGGAGCCTCACATTAAATTCGGCCTTGTGCCACATGTGACTGCGTAGGGTAGTTGCTAGATACCGTCAAGCTGGGATCTGTTACTCAGCCCCTAGCTGTTGTCGAACCCTCTGCCTTCAGGCAGAGAGGAACCCGGATGAGGCTATGCCGAAGGGCAAAGTCTCGTCCGGGTAAGTAGACAGACCCGAGCTCTATTTGCGTGGTTAACGGGAATTTTTGGCCGAGCCTACGAACCCGAATTTCCCCTTATTAAATTCGGCCCTGTGCCATATCCTACCTCGTGGGGAGGCTGGTAAATATTTCTAGCTGGGATCTGTTACTCAGATCTTGGCTGTTGTCGAACTCTCTGCCTTCGGGCAGAGAGGAACGCGGACGATGCTATGCTGAAGGGCAGAGTCTCATCCGAGCAGGTAGACAGACCCGAACCCGTTTATGTGGGGTTAACGGGGAATTTTGGTCCGAGTCCACGGGCTCGGATTGCCCCACATTATATTCGGCCTTGTTCTACATCCTACCCCGTTGGGAGTTTGGTAAATATTACTAGATGGGATCTGTTAAGTACGACGAGAACTACCGACCTTCCAATAGTAGCTCTCACTACTGGATTGACTCGCGACGACCTTGTGCGTAACTGTTACCTTTATTCTTATTGTACTGGTGTTTTAACAATAAACCTTTACTTATTTTATCCACCGTGTTTGTCAGGCATATATTCCTATTAGCACGGAATATAACACTGAATTCATTTTCTGTCGGTATGCAGGCGATTTGCTGCTAATATAGCTTTTGGATTGTTCCCAAATTGTATGCCAAGGTTAACAAAAGTTTCCAACAGTTCATTGTGACATACTTTATCAAACGCTTTTGTATAATGTATAAAAGAAAGGCACACATCCATTTATGCCTCTATTGGTCTTTCTGATATCATTTTAGCTACAATAATTGCATTCCTTGTTCCAGTATCATTAACGAACCCCCACTGTTTTGGTTCTGGTCCTATTTCCGCTATAAAACTGCTGTAGGCTCTATTTATCTGCTTTCGGGTGATAGGTTTTGTTATATGTCTCATGATTTTCCGATAGGTTTCATATTTATTTTCACTTGGCTTCACAAACAGTGCTATGGAAATGGATCTACTTAGGTCATCCGGTATATCACCACTGTTGTATATTTTATATATTATGTCTGTAATGTTCTTACATGAAATTATAATTTTATAGTTTCATTCTTTTCTTACTTATTGATTTGTTTCTGTTATTGTCATTAAAGTAATAATAAGTCAAAGGGTTAAATTTGATAACGAACTGTTCACTCCGAAATCCTGTGCAAAATATAGTTGTTCCTTGACATGTGTTCCACTGAGCTTAGGGTGAAAAGTTATATTATATGGCTGCTGAAAATTCGAAGTAACACAAAGACAACACGACACGTGATAAAGTCAGCCATTGCTCGCTGGATCTGTCTTGATCCCAGCATTCCCTAGGGTGAACGAAATTCCTTCCAATCATCATGATCGTCATCAACATTATTGATGTTGTTATAACACCCTCTTCTTAAGGAAATTTATTTACTTTATGAATTTGTTTCTAACATTTCCAAATTACAAAATAATACATTATAAATCAAATTTTGTTTTTGTTTCAGTTCAATTGCGATAACTTACATTTTGAAATTTAAAAGATATTTTGGAGTTTGTACTTTTCGTCCTCGTCTCGTTTTTCAGTACTTTTTCTTATATCATTATTTGTTTGAATATCCATGTTAGGATCATTATTTTTTTTTTAAGTCTTTTTTCAAAACCTGAAAATGAAATATGTTTCCTATTTTTTTCAGAAATCCACTTGATTAGTTGTCACAATATACGTCTTGTCGGTGTCTGATGACTTGATCGTTCCTTCAGTGCGTCACTATTTATCTTTATTTAATTTTATTCTAACACTATCTCCTCTTTTTAGAACGTCCTGGGTATGATGATAAACTACATCCGGCAGCCCGTCCTGGGTATGACGATAAACTACATCCGCGTCATGGGTAAGACGATAAACTACGTCCAACAGCAAGGCCTCTGATCAAGAGGTTTTGAGGAGCGTGGAACGACCTCTTAATTGCTGGTGTTCCCAGGCCCACCCTGACCCGGGGTGGTAGTACCTGTTAGGGTCCGAACTATGGGCAAATAGTTATCCCCTAAACTAAGGTTAAAGAATTATGTAAGTGGAAAAAATAGGTTTTAATACCAGGAATAATGTTTTTGAAGGATAAATTATTACAAGCTATACATTTTTGAGGAAAAAATATTACCGCCAATAAAAATCTTGTAGGCATTAAATGACCCTTTGAGGTTGATATGCCGTAAAACAAACTAAACCAAACCTCGTTTTAGAGTTGGTAAATTTTTGGCACCATGGAATCTGTTAAAATTCTTTTCCATCCTGGTTTTGACTAATTTGTCTCTCCCGCTGATTTGTGTGAAGTCGGGCCATTTTAGTAATAACTTTGTGGAATGTAAAGGTAACGTGGTTCTTATTTTCCTTACCATAATTAATTCTGTGGTACTGACACCTGTGACTTGAATTGGGGTACCCCGGTATGCCATTAGTTCTTGAAATATGTCTGATTGTTCAAAAATTCTCTTAAATATTTTAACGGCGCTTCACGCTTCTCCATTTGTTTGAGGATAATGTAGACTTGATGCTATGTGTTTAAATCCATAACTGTCTTCAAAATCTTTGAAAGCGTAACTTGAGAATTGTTTCCCAATTATCAATGACAAGTTCAATAGGAATTCCCCAACGCAAGGAGAAAAATTTCAACTTCCCTTTAACGCATTTGCTTTTCATTAGATTAAGATTTGCTATTTATATATATATATATATCTTGATAAATATTCTATTGTGCCAATATACTGGTGTCTTTAGTGAATGAAAATGTCTGCAACAATTCTTTGCCATCGACCTTGAGGAAGTGGTGTTATTTTAATTTTTTCCTTTTTATTTGTTGAACTATGTTAAAAAACGAGCAATATTTTTTATATACTCCTCCAACTCTTGAGGTATTTTAGGTCACCACACCTATTCTCTGCCCCCTCTCTCTCTCTCTCTCTATATATATATATATATATATATATATATATATATATAGATAGATAGATAGATAGATAATATTAGTAGTCAATACACAGTCACACACATTATATATATATATATATATATATATATATATATATATATACACACACATACATATATATATATAAAAGTTTCCAAGAGGATAGAATCCAGGTAGAACTCAATGTCAAGGACAGAGTAAGAATATAATAAAGGTTTAAACACTAATATTCCATGGTTATAATTTATTAAATTATAACAATGGAAAATTAGTGGTTAAACCTTTTATTATATTTATTATTATTATTATTATTATTATATATATATATATATATATATATATATATATATATATATATATATATATATATATATATATATAATAATAGTAATACTCGGTTGGAAAAAAAGCTCAGATAGCTCAACTTGTAGATATGTCAAAACAAATCAGTACCCCAGAAAAAGATTGGAGAAAAAACATTTGGACAGGGCGAAACAAATCGTCCAGTGCCTTAAGCCTTTACCTCCAAGGAAGAAAAAAACAAACAAGTAATAAAGCTAAACGTAGAATTCTCAATACGCTAAGTAGAGCGGGAATATCTAAAATAAATCTTAAAAGCCAGGAAAACCTAGTTACCCTGAAAGATCCGTTTAGGTGAAGCCTAGGTAGGTTTTCTTTTCTTTGAATATATATATATATATATATATATATATATATATATATATATATATATATATATATATATATATATATATATATATATATATATATATTTTAAGACATTTTATGTTTATACATTCTTTTTATAGATACAAATATTTAACTAAATGCTCTGTTTTATAATAAACAAAAGTTATAACAATTACCGGCATGAATGTCCGAGAAACTTTCATAGAAAATATTCGTCCTCCAACAGGAATCGAACCTGTATCCTATACGAAACCGTCATTTAGCCTGACGTGCTCTTAACCGATCGAGCCACAGAGGATCGTTCGATTAGCAATGTCGAATTTACTGCCTTTAAACTATGAATCTCTCACGTGCATTCATATCTGCTCAAAGCGTATCCAAATATAAACAAATTACATTCAGGCCGGTAAATGTTATAAATACTGTTTATTATAAAACAGAGCATTTACTTAAATATTTGTATCTATAAAAAGAAAGTATAAACATAAAATTGTATTAAAATAATTGTCGGACTTTGTCCATTTCATAATGTGTGACGTTTTTTGTTTATATTTGGATACGTCATGAGCAGATATGAATGTACGTGAGAGAATCATGGAAGATTGTAGTTTAAAGACAGTAAAATCGACCTTGCTAACCGAACGCTCCTCTGCGGTCGAAACGGTTAAAGGCGCGTCAAGCTAGATGACGGTTCCGTATAGGATACAGGTTCGATTCCTGTCGGACGACGAATATTTTCTATGAAAATTTCTCGGACATTCAAGCCTGTAAATGTTGTTTAATAATGTTTATTATAAACAGAGCATTTACTTAAATATTTGTATCTATAAAAAGAATGTATAAACATAAAAATGTCTTAAAATAATTGTCAGACTTTGTCCATTTCATTATATATATATATATGTTTGTTTATTTAGTCCCATATGAAGTCTCCTCTTATTTCTGGTCTAAGTTTTGCAGGTATGACAATTCTGTCCTCCTTTTCTTCTCTATTCAATTTTTCCTTCACCTTTGGTAAAATAGGGAATGGAACACTCCTTGCTGTTGTTACACAGTAGGCCATAGCATCTCTTTATACCTATTTTCACTGGGACTCCATTCATGCATTTCCGGTATCAAATGAAGTTTCCTATTCTGTTTTGTCTAAACGTTTCACTAAATTCATTTTTATTGACGTTTTTCTAGACAATAAATTCTCTCCCTTCAATGACATATATCTCGAAATAATATTTGGCCTTACCGTCTTCCTCTGTAACGGTATTAAATTTTCCAATGAATTGAATTTTTCCTCTAGGAAGAGTGAAGATACCATTTACTGATTTTAATATAGGTTTTTTTTTTTTCTCAGATTTTTTAAAGTTTCTGTTGAGATAATGTTTATATCGGCGCCTCTGTCGATTTTAAATTTTACTGCTGTTTTATAATTTTTTTTAATTTTTATACCACGGCTCATTTAAATTAGTTTCTGCCAGCTCTGCTAGGAAATATTTCATTTCTTCATTTACTATTTTTATTTGTATTCGTTTTGCTTCTGCAGGCTACAGCAAAATTATTCCTTTTTTCCCGCATTTCTTGCAATGTTTCCCTTTCGCTGGACGCCCTTATTTTTTTAACTACGGTAATTACTGTTGTTGTTGTTTCCAAATGTTCCTTTTGATTTTCTATCTGGGTCTGTAGTTCGCCGATATTTTTCTAGCAGAAGCACCAGAATATATGTGACAATATTCAATGCATGGACGAATGGTACTCTTGTAAATATCTAAAATAGATTCTGTCGAGAAAAAGTGTTTAAAATATTCTTATATTAATTTAAGTATCTGACTATATCTCTGAGATGAGGTATTATGATTGCTTGCATTATTTATATTATTCGGACTGTTATCCTCATCTTCATTGCCATATTCACAACGTTTCGGCCTCTATATCTCTGAGATGAGTTATTATAATTACTTGCATTATTTACATTATTCGGACTGTTATCCTCATCTTCATTGTCATATTTACAACATTTCGGCCTCTATATATATAATTCTGAGATTATTTATTATTCGGACTGTTATCCACTCTTCATTGCCATATTACAATTTTCGGCCTCTAGACTGAGATGTTATTATGACCCACATTATTTCTTTATTGCCATATTCATTTTCATTGGCATATTCACAACTTTTCGGCCTCTATATCTCTGAGATGAGGTATTATGATTACTTGCATTATTTACATTATTCGGACTGTTATCCTCATTTTCATTGGCATATTCACAACTTTTCGGCCTCTATATCTCTGAGATGAGGTATTATCATTACTTGCATTATTTACATTATTCAGACTGTTATCCTTATCTTCATTGTCATATTCACAATGTTTTGGCCGTTGTACGCTTCGGCATTCTTCAGATGATTGGAACTTCGAACCAAACCCTTTATTTCGTCTACCGGGGGAGATTGTTGTAGTTCCACGTGTCATGCCTATTCCGAATGTTTTAGTTATTTCCATTTTACTTAACTCTAAAACTTTTTGGATTCAGCACTGCTGTGGCCTGGTATTGAACTCACAACTGTTTGGGTCTCGTCACTGGATCTGACCAAGCCCTTTTTCCTCATTAGGTGACCTATATATTTCAGCTATTATTTGTTGACGTTATGAAAACGTTTTGGTCGTTGTGTATTTTGGCCTTCATCAGGGAATTCGAAATTAAACCCTTTATTTAATTTACTGGAGTAGACTGTTTTCGTCCCAGTGACCAAGATCTAGTTCTTATATTTAGTACAGCTCAGTTATTGCTTGATCTATTCCCACTGAGTTCAAATACACACGAGCCATCCTTGCGATTGAACTCACAATTAGTATTTTACCAAATTCATGAACCAATGCTTTAACCCACTAGGCCATTTCTAAGTTCCTACGCTAGGCCTACTAATGAGGTTGTCATAGCCTAGAATATTCACTGATTCTTTCCTGTCCATTATTTTCACTTTATTCCATATGGGTTGATGACTACTCTTTTCCATCCATACATGATCAGCCATTCCTGATTTCCTTGTCTTACTTCCTCACTACAGCTTTTCAATGTTTCTCCAGATTTATTTTCTTTATAGGTTCGCGGAATAATTGTGATAACAACGACAAAGATCAGATTAATAGTTCGAATGTAAGTAGTGTAAATAATTTAAAGTGTCAGATTGATTTTGTTTTACTAACCACAATATGGCAGGGTTTTCATTCGAGTTATTTTAATGTCTCTTCCCGGTTACCCAACCCCTAATGTCGGGCCGGTGACAATACTGAAGATGCATTTACCTAAGGGATAGAGAATTGGGATAACTTTTGTATAGAGATCTTGCATTCTTTTTTAAATCATAGATGAGAAATATATTTTATAATTTTATTAATTCTAGCGCAGCAGATTTAGGCGGGAATGTCTCATCATTTTACGTTTGAAATGGCTGGCTGCAACCGTAAGTTTTATGTTAACAGACACTTCTCTCGCAATTTTCGCTCTTGGAAATCTAGTTTCTAGTTTTCCAGTCAAGTTTAAGCTTCAAAAATTTAAATGCAATGCCAATCGTTATATTCCTTCTTCATAATGCCAGTTCTTTCATTGTTTTCTCTCTTTTCATAATGTTTTTTTCTCATATTATCTCACACTCAGTGCACAGCCAACCATTACGTCTTAGTGATTTAATAGTATTTTTCTTATATTCTCTAACACTCAGTAAACCCCCCTTGCGTCCTAGTGGCTTTATTGCCTTAAAAAAGAAAAGAAAATTCCGAATATTTACCTGGTATCTTACGTTTCTTCTTCTTTGGTGGCCCTCCACCCCGGGATTTTTAATCGAAGCTTTTCTTTTAAGAGATTAAGATTCAGCATTGTAAAAACAGGTGGATTTTCCTCAGAGAAGACAAAAGAGCAAAACAACTTTGTTTACCGTTTTATGTGGCAGAAGATTTGTATTTTTTTTTTTTTATTATTTTTTTTTTTTTTTTACTTTTCTTCCTTCCGTACGAAATATGAAGTGCATTTTTGATTCTTCTACAAATGTTGTTTTCAGTCGTCTTGTCACGAGGCCGAATATGGCTTCCAACTTGAAAATCTGATTCTTCCGACCTTTGCTCAGAAACAAAATCTTGTCTTTGTGGTGAGTTATCTGTTTAGATATATTAGATTACGAAAGGATTCGCATAGATAGATAGATAGATAGATAGATAGATAGATAGATAGATTGTAACTTAATAACTACATATGGTCATAATAGATTAATTTTCAATAGGAATCCAAGTAGTATTTCCATTATCTCGTTCTGTCGAAGTCTTTCTCCCGCATTCTTCTTCTTATTATTATTATTATTATTGTGTTTAATAATAATAATAATAATATAATAATAATAATAATAATAATAATAATACCTGTTCAATTCTCACGTCATTGTTGAGATGTGTGAGAAGAGGATCAAACAACACCCCCACCTCACGATACTTTTCTCCTTCCTAGTCAACTTTCGCGCTCGCCATCTGACCAATCGCGCTTGACTTTAGCATTATACCCTAACAAATTTCCCACTTCCGAAAGCCCAACCCTACCCATACTCATCACCCCTCCTCACTCGCTTTCAGTCTTCTTATATATATATATATATATATATATATATATATATATATATATATATATATATATATATATATATCGTCAAACAAGAGAGAAAGAGAAATATATATATTTCTGTTTTTCTCTCTTGCTTTTGACTCCCCCTCGTCTCATCACGTCCAAACGGTAAGATAAACACGAATGATTCACTGAATAACAACAATAGCAACTGGCGGGCTGGGATGACCTCTACTGCTTGCCACCTATCAAACCCGCACGACGTTCAATTAAAACAACAGACCTCTTCTTTTTCTTTCAGTTTTATTTTAATTTCTTTTTTATTTATCGTTCTATTCTGCTTTCTTTCTTTCTTTTTCTTTCTTTCTTCTTTCTTTCTTTCTTATTTTAATTTCTTTTCGTCCATCGCTCTGTTATTCCTATCTTTCTTTTTTCTTTCTTTCTTTCATTCTTTCTATCTTAGTTTACTTTCTTTTCGTTCCTCTTTTCCTTCTTTCTTTCTTTTTTCTTTCTTTCTTTCTTTTTTATCTTTCTTTCTATCTTTCTTTTTTCTTATTTTAATGTTTTTCGCTCATCTTTCTCTTCTTCCTATCTTTCTTCTTTCTTTCTTTTTGTATTATTTTAATTTCTTTTCGTTCCTTTGTAGCTTTTGCTTTCTTGCTTTATTTTTTGTTTGTTCTTATATTTATTTGTTTCGTATTTTAATTTCTATTTGTTTATTTTTCTCTCTTCTTTCTTTCTATTTTTTTTCTTCTTTTCTTATTTTAATTCCTTCAGTTCCTTTTTTCTTTTTTCTTTTCCCCCCCTTTTTTTTTGCTGTTAAACTAGCTAGATGTAACCGTAAGTTCTACTGTAACGGTTTCTTTTCTCGCACTTTTCACCTGTGGAAGTCTCTTTCTTTTTCTTGTGTACCTGTCACATACAATCTTCAAAAACCTAAATTCTTCGCCAGTCGCCATCTTCTGTCTTCCTGTAACCTGTTCTTTTATTGTCCTTTCTCCTCACTAAAGTCTTCTCATTCTCTACCACTCCAAGTAACCCCTTGTGTCTTAGTGGAATTATCGCCATCTTGTGTCTTCCTGAAACCTGTTCTTTTATTGTCCTTTCTCCTCACTAAAGTCTCCTCATTCTCTTTCACTCCCAGTAACCCCTTGCATCTTAGTGGCATTATCGCCATCTTCTGTCTTCCTGAAACCTGGTCTTTTATTGTCCTTTCTCCTCACTAAAGTCTCCTCATTCTCTTTCACTCCCAGTAACCCCTTGCATCTTAGTGACATTATCGCCATCTTCTGTCTTCCTGAAACCTGTTCTTTTATTGTCCTTTCTCCTCACTAAAGTCTTCTCATTCTCTACCACTCCAAGTAACCCCTTGTGTCTTAGTGGAATTATCGCCATCTTGTGTCTTCCTGAAACCTGGTCTTTTATTGTCCTTTCTCCTCACTAAAGTCTTCTCATTCTCTTTCATTCCCCAATAACCCTTTGTGTCTTAGTGGAATTATCGCCATCTTGTCTCTCTTCTTGAAACCTGGTCTTTTATTGTCCTTTCTCCTCACTAAAATCTTCTCATTCTCATTCATTCAATTTTGTGTCTGGCAGTAATCACTCTTCCTGAAACCTGTTCTTTATTGTTTTTCTCCATTATTTCTTTTCATTTTCTTTTTCTCAGTCTCTCTCTTCATTTTTTTTCCATTTTTCTTTTTTTCTTTTTTTTTCTTTCTTTTTCTTTTTTTTGATTCTTTTTTTTCTTTCGTCCCTTTCTTTCTGCTTCTTTTTCTTTCCCTTTTCTTCTTCTTCTTCTTCTTCTTCTTCTTCTTTCATTTTCCTCTCTTTTTCTTCTCTTTAATTCTTTCTTTTTCTTATTCTTTCTTTTTTCCTTTCTCTTCTTCTCTACATTTCATTCTTTTATTTCCAAAGACACCCTATGTTTATCCTATCCTTTTTCTTTTCCTTCCCAAATCTCTTTCTTTCATTTTTATACCACCCTCCTTTAATTCCTATTTCGTTCTTTCTTTACCTGCATCTTTATTTTTTTCTATCAACTTCTTTTTCTTCCTTTTTTTTTTTATAGTTCCATTATTCTACTCGCATCTCCCTCTTCCAAACACATAGCTTTCATTAATGCATTAATAGCATTGCCTATTTCTTTGTCCTGAGATCAGCAAAATATCCACAAAACAAATACCACAGCAAAATTTGCATGTCCTCCATACCGCTAAGATTTATACTTTCCAAGCAGGGGTTACTTCCGAAACCCAAAGAAAAATTTACAATTTCAGACCCCGGCAGTTTTCTATATGTGTCGATAAAGATACCCGAGAAATGGTCTGCTCCTACATTTTTTCTTTTAACAATTTCGCCTTTGTAAGGAAATAAAGCCACTAAGATGTAAGATAAATATGTAAGGTAGATTTTTCTTTGGATTTTATCAAGAATCTCTAAATATATAGCAGAAGCACCAGACCAGATATGGAAGCAATATTCAATGTATGGATGAATGGTAGAATTATAAATATGTAAGATAGATTCTGACGAGACATGATTGCTAATCAATACTGCTCTTAAATTCATGAAGTCTTCATAGAAAAGAAGAAAACTCACCAGAATGATTACTAAGAAAATATTTATAGAAAAGTCAACGGGAAGTT
Source organism: Acanthosepion pharaonis (assembly GCA_903632075.3). Taxonomy (NCBI): domain Eukaryota; kingdom Metazoa; phylum Mollusca; class Cephalopoda; order Sepiida; family Sepiidae; genus Acanthosepion; species Acanthosepion pharaonis. The sequence continues at coordinate 81,322 of CAHIKZ030000005.1, forward strand.
ACATCATGGCGGTGGGAAAGTGGGTCAAGATGCAAGGTCAGGACCAATAATATTGCACATTCTATTTTCTCAAGAATCTCTAAATCCATAGCAAAAGCACCAGATGTTTGTTTGTTTGTTTAGCGGCACATCAACAAATTATGGGTCATTTAATGCCGAAATATAATTTTCTTGTGAGCTTGATTATTTTTACTTTTTTTTTTCAAGAATCTCTTGCTGATAAGTTTCTTTTTTATTTAATGGTGGTAAATACTTGTAACTATTTTTATATCTACCGTGAAACATTACATATCAATTATTTGCGAATTTTGACTTAGTAGTCCGGGCAGAAGGCTTAAAATGTTCAGGAACAGAGCGTTCAAAGGGTTAATTGTATCTTCTTAAGGCATGGGCTGTAAGGGATCTTTTAAGGGAACCTTTTCTAATCAATCCGTCAGCTCCAACTAGAAGTAGAAATAATGATGTCGTCATGTTCTACATTTTTTATTACAATTTATCCAGATACAGGAACACGTAGGGTGTGAGAATAATTTTATTGTCTCTTCTTAAGACCTGGGCTATAATGGATCTCTTAAGGTACCTTTTCCAATCAATCCGTGAGCTCAACTCACAACTAGATTTACTGAGGTCGTCATGTTTTACGTTTTTTTGTTACAATTGATATAGATAAAGGCCCACGTAGGGTGTGAGAAAATTTTCATTGCATTTTCTTAAGACATGGGGTGTAAGGGACCTCGTACGGGAACCTTTCACTATAATTCCGTGAGTTCCAACCACAACTAGAATCATTGATCTCTTCGTGTGCTACATTTTTTTATATTTCCACTTCAAGATTCTTGTATTTTGCTCATTTTTAAGTTCTTTCAAGCAACATAACGGTCTACGGAAACTGGCATGTCAATAAAAAGCATATTCTATCTATGTGACCATTGATCACTATATCTGTGTAGTAAGCTTTGATTGTTCTCCCTGTGTATACTGTAATGTCATATAAAATTCTTACAGATCCTGTATCTGACACCGAATTTCATTTTTTTTTTTCTTATTTTCTTTCCCAGATTTTCGAGTTTAGATATTGACCCACTAAGTTATACAGAGTTTCTTTTTATATTTGCTGGGTGCTAATACTTGGCAACAATACAAGATGTGCAAATGTTTCTGGACATTAATCCCAGAATATGCATTTGAAGTCGAAACCATTTTTCAGTATTATTATTATCATTATTAGGCAACAATCAAAATCATTTTTCCTCCATCGTCGCCCAATAAATGTGGTACAAGATTCATCAGTCAAAAGAAGGATTTAAAAAATGTTATTCATGTATTTGCCCAAATCATTCAGTTCGTACTACCACAACCGTTCCTTCAAACAACAGTAGAGCTCTATCTCCTGTTTATTCTCTAGAAATTGGGTCCCCGCTTCCTTCAGCTCAGTACTTCCGAAGTCTCCGCCTGAAATATAAAAGCTTATTCTGTTATTATTTTCTCCCACAATATTAGACAGGCTTGTTTAACGTCCGGTTCCCACACCTCCACGGTCATTTGAACAACAGTAGAGGTTTATCTCTTGTTTATTCTCTAGAAATTGGGTCCCCGGTTTTTTCTGCTCTGTACGTCCGAAGTCTCCGCCTGAAAACTTATTTTGTTATTATTTTCACCCCCTAATATTAGACATTCTTGAATATCGACCATTCCTCCTATGTCTTTTGAACAACAGTAGAGGTTTATCTCTTGTTTATTCTCTAGAAATTGGGTCCCCGCTTCCTTCAGCTCAGTACTTCCGAAGTCTCCGCCTGAAATATAAAAGCTTATTCTGTTATTATTTTCTTATTTTTCTCCCCAACGGTCATTTGAACAACAGAGAGGCTTGTTTCCCTGGTTTTTTCGTGTACGTCCTAGAAGTTCCTGAAAACTTATTTTGTTATTATTTTCACCCTCAATACGGTCATTTTGAACAATTCCTCCTAGTAGAGGTTTATCTCTTGTTTATTCTCTAGAAATTGGGTCCTGCTTCCTTCAGCTCAGGAAGTCCCGCCTGAAATATTTTTTTCTGTTATTATTTTGTACAATATTAGACAGGCTTGTTTAACGTCCGGTTCCCACACCTCCGGTCTGAAAACAGTAGAGGTTTATTTTGTTTATTCTCTTTTCCGAAGTCTCCGCCTGAAAACTTATTTTGTTATTATTTTACCCCCTAATATTAGACATTCTTGAATATCGACCATTCCTCCTATGTCTTTTGAACAACAGTAGAGGTTTATCTCTTGTTTATTCTCTAGAAATTGGGTCCCCCTTCCTTCAGCTCAGTACTTCCGAAGTCTCCGCCTGAAATATAAAAGCTTATTCTGTTATTATTTTCTCCCACAATATTAGACAGGCTTGTTTAACGTCCGGTTCTACACCTCCACGGTCATTTGAACAACAGTAGAGGTTTATCTCTTGTTTATTCTCTAGAAATTGGGTCCCCGGTTTTTTCTGCTCTGTACGTCCGAAGTCTCCGCCTGAAAACTTATTTTGTTATTATTTTCACCCCCTAATATTAGACATTCTTGAATATCGACCATTCCTCCTATGTCTTTTGAACAACAGTAGAGGTTTATCTCTTGTTTATTCTCTAGAAATTGGGTCCCCGCTTCCTTCAGCTCAGTACTTCCGAAGTCTCCGCCTGAAATATAAAAGCTTATTCTGTTATTATTTTCTCCCACAATATTAGACAGGCTTGTTTAACGTCCGGTTCCCACACCTCCACGGTCATTTGAACAACAGTAGAGGTTTATCTCTTGTTTATTCTCTAGAAATTGGGTCCCCGGTTTTTTCTGCTCTGTACGTCCGAAGTCTCCGCCTGAAAACTTATTTTGTTATTATTTTCACCCCCTAATATTAGACATTCTTGAATATCGACCATTCCTCCTATGTCTTTTGAACAACAGTAGAGGTTTATCTCTTGTTTATTCTCTAGAAATTGGGTCCCCGCTTCCTTCAGCTCAGTACTTCCGAAGTCTCCGCCTGAAATATAAAAGCTTATTCTGTTATTATTTTCTCCCCCCAATATTAGACAGGCTTCCGTTTTCCATTACTCCCCGGATATTTGAACAACAAGAGAGGTTTATCGCTTGTTTATTCTCTAGGATTAGGTTCACGGTACCATCATCTCAGTACATCAAAAGTCTGCGCCTGACCTATGAAAGCTTATTCTATTGTTATTTTCCACCCTAATAATAGAGAAGCTTGCTTATCGTCCGGTTCACACTTCTCGCCAGTCTTTTGAAGAACAGTAGAGGTTTTACTCTTCTTTATACTCTAGCATTCGGTCCCCGGTTCTTTCACCTCAGTACGTCCGAAGTCTCCGCCTGAACTATGAACAATTTATCCTGTTATTATTTTCACAAACTAATATTAGACAGGCTTGCTTATCGTCCGGTTCAAACCCTCCCCGGTCAGTTGCACAACAGTAGAGGTTTATCTCTTGTTTATTTTCTAGCTTTGGGTCCCCGTTTCCATCAAGTCAGTACGTCCGAAGTCTCTGCCTGTATTATGAAAGCTTATTGTTTTATTATTTTCTCGCCCTAATATTAGACATGCTTGCTTATCGTCCGGTTCACACTCCTTCTCCGTCTTTTGAAGAACTATAGAGCTTTATCGCTTGTTTATTCACTAGAAATTGGGTCCCCTGTTCCTTCAGCACAGTACGTCCGAAGTCTCCGCCTGAAATATGAAAGCTTATTCTGTTATTATTTTCACGCCCTAATATAAAACAGACTTGCTTACCGTCCGGTTCACACCCTCCCCTGTCTTTTGAACAACAGTACAGGTTTATATCTTGTTTATTCCCTAAGATTGGGTTCACGGTATCATCATTTCAGTACATCAAAAGTCTGCGCCTGACCTATGAAAGCTTATTCTATTGTTATTTTCTCCCTCAATATTAGACAGGCTTGATTATCGTCCGGTTCACACTTCTCGCCAGTCTTTTGAACAACAGTAGAGGTGTTACTCTTCTTTATACTCTAGGATTCGGTCACCGGTTCCTTCACCTCAGTACGTCCGAAGTCTCCACCTGAATTATGAAAGCTTAGTCAGTTATTATTTTCACACCCTAATATTAGACAGGCATGCTTATCGTCCGGTTGACACTCCGCCTCGGTCTTTAGAACAACAGTAGAAGTTTATCTCTTGTTTATTCTCTAGGAATGGGTCCCCGGTTCTTTTAGCCCAGTACGTCCGAAGTCTCCGCCTGAATTATGAAAGCTTATTCTTTTATCATTTTCTCGCCCTAATATTAGACCTGCTTGCTTATCGTCCGTCTCACACTCCTCCTCCGTCTTTTGAAGACGAGTAGAGGTTTTTCGATTGTTTATACTCTAGGATTCGGTCCCCGGCTCCTTAAGCTGAGTACGTCCGAAGTCTCCGCCTGAACTATGAACAATCTATTCTGTTATTATTTTCACACACTAATATTAGACAGGCTTGCTTATCGTCCGGTTCACACTCCTCCTCAGTCTTTTAAACAACAGTAGAGGTTAATCTGTTATATGTTCTCTAGGATCCGGTCCCCGATTACTTCAGTTCAGTATGGCCGAAGTCCCCGCCTTAAATATGAAAGCTTATTCTGTTATTATTTTCTCCCACAATATTAGACAGGCTTGTTTAACGTCCGGTTCCCACACCTCCACGGTCATTTGAACAACAGTAGAGGTTTATCTCTTGTTTATTCTCTAGAAATTGGGTCCCCGGTTTTTTCTGCTCTGTACGTCCGAAGTCTCCGCCTGAAAACTTATTTTGTTATTATTTTCACCCACTAATATTAGACTTGAATATCGACCATTCCTCCTATGTCTTTTGAACAACAGGTACATCAAAGAGGTTTATCTCTTGTTTATTTCTAGAAATTGGGTCCCTGGTTTTTTCTGCTCTGTACGTCCGAAGTCTCCGCCTGAAAACTTATTTTGTTATTATTTTCACCCACTAATATTAGACATTCTTGAATATCGACCATTCCTCCTATGTCTTTTTGAACAACAGTACAGGTTTATCTCTTGTTTATTCTCTAGAAATTGGGTCCCTGGTTTTTTCTGCTCTTACGTCCGAAGTCTCCGCCTGAAAACTTATTTTGTTATTATTTTCACCCCTAATATTAGACATTCTTGAATATCGACCATTCCTCCTATGTCTTTTTGAACAACAGTAGAGGTTTATCTCTTGTTTATTCTCTAGAAATTGGGTCCCCGGTTTTTTCTGCTCTGTACGTCCGAAGTCTCCGCCTGAAAACTTATTTTGTTATTATTTTCACCCCTAATATTAGACATTCTTGAATATCGACCATTCCTCCTATGTCTTTTGAACAACAGTAGAGGTTTATCTCTTGTTTATTCTCTAGAAACCTACGTCCGAAGTTCCGCCTGAAAACTTATTTTGTTATTATTTTCACCCCCTAATATTAGACATTCTTGAATATCGACCATTCCTCCGAGGTTTATCTCTCTTGTTTATTTAGAAATTGGGAACGTCCGAAGTCTCCGCCTGAAAACTTATTTTTTATTATTTTCACCCCTCTAATATTAGACATTCTTGAATATCGACCATTCCTCCTATGTTTGAACAACAGTAGAGGTTTATCTCTTGTTTATTCTCTAGAAATTGGGTCCCCGGTTTTTTCTGCTCTGTACGTCCGAAGTCTCCGCCTGAAAACTTATTTTGTTATTATTTTCACCCTAATATTAGACATTCTTGAATATCGACCATTCCTCCTATGTCTTTTGAACAACAGTAGGTTTATCTCTTGTTTATTCTCTAGAAATTGGGTCCCCGGTTTTTCTGCTCTGTACGTCCGAAGTCTCCCGCCTGAAAACTTTATTTTGTTATTATTTTCACCCACTAATATTAGACATTCTTGAATATCGACCATTCCTCCTATGTCTTTTGAACAACAGTAGAGGTTTATCTCTTGTTTATTTCTCTAGAAATTGGGTCCCTGGTTTTTCTGCTCTGTACGTCCGAAGTTCCGCCTGAAAACTTATTTTGTTATTATTTTCACCCACTAACATTAGACATTCTTGAATATCGACCATTCCTCTTATGTCTTTTGAACAACAGTACAGGTTTATCTCTTGTTTATTCTCTAGAAATTGGGTCCCTGGTTTTTCTGCTCTGTACGTCCGAAGTCTCCGCCTGAAAACTTATTTTGTTATTATTTTCACCCACTAATATTAGACATTCTTGAATATCGACCATTCCTCCTATGTCTTTTTGAACAACAGTACAGGTTTATCTCTTGTTTATTCTCTAGAAATTGGGTCCCCGGTTTTTTCTGCTCTGTACGTCCGAAGTCTCCGCCTGAAAACTTATTTTGTTATTATTTTCACCCCTAATATTAGACATTCTTGAATATCGACCATTCCTCCTATGTCTTTTTGAACAACAGTACAGGTTTATCTCTTGTTTATTCTCTAGAAATTGGGTCCCCGGTTTTTTCTCTCTGTACGTCCGAAGTCTCCGCCTGAAAACTTATTTTGTTATTATTTTCACCCCCTAATATTAGACATTCTTGAATATCGACCATTCCTCTTATGTCTTTTGAACAACAGTAGAGGTTTATCTCTTGTTTATTCTCTAGAAATTGGGTCCCCGGTTTTTCTGCTCTGTACGTCCGAAGTCTCCGCCTGAAAACTTATTTTGTTATTATTTTCACCCCCTAATATTAGACATTCTTGAATATCGACCATTCCTCCTATGTCTTTTGAACAACAGTAGAGGTTTATCTCTTGTTTATTCTCTAGAAATTGGGTCCCCGGTTTTTCTGCTCTGTACGTCCGAAGTCTCCGCCTGAAAACTTATTTTGTTATTATTTTCACCCTCTAATATTAGACATTCTTGAATATCGACCATTCCTCCTATGTCTTTTGAACAACAGTAGAGGTTTATCTCTTGTTTATTCTCTAGAAATTGGGTCCCCGGTTTTTTCTGCTCTGTACGTCCGAAGTCTCCGCCTGAAAACTTATTTTGTTATTATTTTCACCCCCTAATATTAGACATTCTTGAATATCGACCATTCCTCCTATGTCTTTTTGAACAACAGTAGAGGTTTATCTCTTGTTTATTCTCTAGAAATTGGGTCCCGGTTTTTTCTGCTCTGTACGTCCGAAGTCTCCGCCTGAAAAACTTATTTTGTTATTATTTTCACCCCTAATATTAGACATTCTTGAATATCGACCATTCCTCCTATGTCTTTTGAACAACAGTACAGGTTTATCTCTTGTTTATTCTCTAGAAATTGGGTCCCCGGTTTTTTTCTGCTCTGTACGTCCGAAGTCTCCGCCTGAAAACTTATTTTGTTATTATTTTCACCCACTAATATTAGACATTCTTGAATATCGACCATTCCTCCTATGTCTTTTGAACAACAGTACAGGTTTATCTCTTGTTTATTCTCTAGAAATTGGGTCCCCGGTTTTTTCTGCTCTGTACGTCCGAAGTCTCCGCCTGAAAACTTATTTTGTTATTATTTTCACCCCCTAATATTAGACATTCTTGAATATCGACCATTCCTCTTATGTCTTTTGAACAACAGTAGAGGTTTATCTCTTGTTTATTCTCTAGAAATTGGGTCCCCGGTTTTTTCTGCTCTGTACGTCCGAAGTCTCCGCCTGAAAACTTATTTTGTTATTATTTTCACCCACTAATATTAGACATTCTTGAATATCGACCATTCCTCCTATGTCTTTTGAACAACAGTACAGGTTTATCTCTCTTGTTTATTCTCTAGAAATTGGGTCCCCGTCTTTTTTTTTTCTGCTCTGTACGTCCGAAGTCTCCGCCTGAAAACTTATTTTGTTATTATTTTCACCCCCTAATATTAGACATTCTTCAATATCGACCATTCCTCCTATGTCTTTTGAACAACAGTACAGGTTTATCTCTTGTTTATTCTCTAGAAATTGGGTCCCCGGTTTTTTCTGCTCTGTACGTCCGAAGTCTCCGCCTGAAAACTTATTTTGTTATTATTTTCACCCCCTAACATTAGACATTCTTGAATATCGACCATTCCTCCTATGTCTTTTGAACAACAGTACAGGTTTATCTCTTGTTTATTCTCTAGAAATTGGGTCCCCGGTTTTTTCTGCTCTGTACGTCCGAAGTCTCCGCCTGAAAACTTATTTTGTTATTATTTTCACCCCCTAATATTAGACATTCTTGAATATCGACCATTCCTCCTATGTCTTTTGAACAACAGTACAGGTTTATCTCTTGTTTATTCTCTAGAAATTGGGTCCCTGGTTTTTTTTGCTCTGTACGTCCGAAGTCTCCGCCTGAAAACTTATTTTGTTATTATTTTCACCCACTAATATTAGACATTCTTGAATATCGACCATTCCTCCTATGTCTTTTGAACAACAGTACAGGTTTATCTCTTGTTTATTCTCTAGAAATTGGGTCCCCGGTTTTTTTCTGCTCTGTACGTCCGAAGTCTCCGCCTGAAAACTTATTTTGTTATTATTTTCACCCCTAACATTAGACATTCTTGAATATCGACCATTCCTCTTATGTCTTTTGAACAACAGTACAGGTTTATCTCTTGTTTATTCTCTAGAAATTGGGTCCCTGGTTTTTTCTGCTCTGTACGTCCGAAGTCTCCGCCTGAAAACTTATTTTGTTATTATTTTCACCCCTAATATTAGACATTCTTGAATATCGACCATTCCTCCTATGTCTTTTGAACAACAGTACAGGTTTATCTCTTGTTTATTCTCTAGAAATTGGGTCCCCGGTTTTTTCTGCTCTGTACGTCCGAAGTCTCCGCCTGAAAACTTATTTTGTTATTATTTTCACCCCCTAACATTAGACATTCTTGAATATCGACCATTCCTCTTATGTCTTTTGAACAACAGTAGAGGTTTATCTCTTGTTTTATTCTCTAGAAATTGGGTCCCTGGTTTTTTCTGCTCTGTACGTCCGAAGTCTCCGCCTGAAAACTTATTTTGTTATTATTTTCACCCACTAATATTAGACATTCTTGAATATCGACCATTCCTCCTATGTCTTTTGAACAACAGTACAGGTTTATCTCTTGTTTATTCTCTAGAAATTGGGTCCCCGGTTTTTCTGCTCTGTACGTCCGAAGTCTCCGCCTGAAAACTTATTTTGTTATTATTTTCACCCCTAATATTAGACATTCTTGAATATCGACCATTCCTCCTATGTCTTTTGAACAACAGTGAGGTTTATCTCTTGTTTATTCTCTAGAAATTGGGTCCCCGGTTTTTTCTGCTCTGTACGTCCGAAGTCTCCGCCTGAAAACTTATTTTGTTATTATTTTCACCCTCTAATATTAGACATTCTTGAATATCGACCATTCCTCCTATGTCTTTTGAACAACAGTAGAGGTTTATCTCTTGTTTATTCTCTAGAAATTGGGTCCCCGTTTTTTTTTCTGCTCTGTACGTCCGAAGTCTCCGCCTGAAAACTTATTTTGTTATTATTTTCACCCACTAATATTAGACATTCTTGAATATCGACCATTCCTCCTATGTCTTTTTGAACAACAGTAGAGGTTTATCTCTTGTTTATTCTCTAGAAATTGGGTCCCTGTTTTTTTCTGCTCTGTACGTCCGAAGTCTCCGCCTGAAAACTTATTTTGTTATTATTTTCACCCACTAATATTAGACATTCTTGAATATCGACCATTCCTCCTATGTTGTTTTTTGAACAACAGTACAGGTTTATCTCTTTGTTTATTCTCTAGAAATTGGGTCCCCGGTTTTTTCTGCTCTGTACGTCCGAAGTCTCCGCCTGAAAACTTATTTTGTTATTATTTTCACCCACTAATATTAGACATTCTTGAATATCGACCATTCCTCCTATGTCTTTTTGAACAACAGTACAGGTTTATCTCTTGTTTATTCTCTAGAAATTGGGTCCCTGGTTTTTTCTGCTCTGTACGTCCGAAGTCTCCGCCTGAAACTTATTTTGTTATTATTTTCACCCACTAATATTAGACATTCTTGAATATCGACCATTCCTCCTATGTCTTTTTGAACAACAGTACAGGTTTATCTCTTGTTTATTCTCTAGAAATTGGGTCCCCGGTTTTTTCTGCTCTGTACGTCCGAAGTCTCCGCCTGAAAACTTATTTTGTTATTATTTTCACCCACTAATATTAGATATTCTTGAATATCGACCATTCCTCCTATGTCTTTTGAACAACAGTACAGGTTTATCTCTTGTTTATTCTCTAGAAATTGGGTCCCCGGTTTTTTCTGCTCTGTACGTCCGAAGTCTCCGCCTGAAAACTTATTTTGTTATTATTTTCACCCACTAATATTAGATATTCTTGAATATCGACCATTCCTCCTATGTCTTTTTGAACAACAGTACAGGTTTATCTCTTGTTTATTCTCTAGAAATTGGGTCCCCGGTTTTTTCTGCTCTGTACGTCCGAAGTCTCCGCCTGAAAACTTATTTTTTTTATTATTTTCACCCACTAATATTAGATATTCTTGAATATCGACCATTCCTCCTATGTCTTTTGAACAACAGTACAGGTTTATCTCTTGTTTATTCTCTAGAAATTGGGTCCCCGGTTTTTTCTGCTCTGTACGTCCGAAGTCTCCGCCTGAAAACTTATTTTGTTATTATTTTCACCCACTAATATTAGACATTCTTGAATATCGACCATTCCTCCTATGTCTTTTGAACAACAGTACAGGTTTATCTCTTGTTTATTATCTAGGATTGGCTCCCCGGTCCATCAGCTCAGTCCGTCCGAGTGTCCGCTTGAACTATGAAAACTTATTCTGTTATTATTTTCTCCCCCAATATTAGACAGACTTCCCTATCTTCCCGGTTCACTCTCTTCCCGGGTTTTTTTAACAACCGTAGATGTTTATGTCTTGTATATTCTCTCAGACTGTGTCCCCGGTTCCTTCAGCTCAGTATGTCTGAAGTCACCGCCTGAACTATGAAAGTTTATTTTGTTATTATTTTCACCCACTAATATTAGACAGCCTTGCTTATCGTCCGGTTCACACGGCTCCCCGGTCATTTGCACAACAGTTGAGGTTTATCTTCTGTTTATTCTCTAGGATTTGGTCCCGGTTCTTACAGGTCTGTACTTCTAAATTTGCCCCTTGAAGTATGAAATATTTTTCTGTTAGTGTTTTCTCCACCCCCCACCCACTATTAGACAGGCTCACTTATCGTCCGGTTCACACTTCTCCCGGGTCTTTTGAACAACAGTAGAGGTTTATCTCTTCTTTATTCTCTAGGATTTGGTCCCCGCTTCCTTCAGGTCTGTACTTCCGAAGTCTCCGCCTGAACTATGAAAGTTCATTCTGTTATTATTTTCACCCCCCAATATTAGACAGGCTTGCTTATCGTCCGGTTCACACTCCTCCCCGGTCTTTTGAATAACAGTACGGGTTTATCTCTTTTTTTCTTCTCTAGCATTGGGTCCCCAGTTCCATCAACGCTGTACTTCTGAATCGCCGCCTGAACTATGAAAGCTTATTCTATTATTATTTTCTGCTCCACTCCAATTTTAGACAGGTTTGGTTATCGCCCGGTTCACAATCCTCCCCGGTCTTTTGCACAACGGCAGATCTTTATCTTTTGTGTCTTCTCTAGGATTGGGTTCCCGGTTTTTTCAGCTCTGTACTTCTGAAGTGTCGTCCTGAACTATGAAAGCTTATTCCGTTTTTATTTTCTTCCCCCATTATTATAGAGGTATGCTTATCGTCCGGTTTGCAAACTTCTCCATGGTATTTTGACCAACAGTAGACGTCCTCTGCTTGTCCCTTTTTTAGAAATTGATTCCTGGTACCTTCTAGAAACTACTCCGTCTCTATACTACTAACGTCTTCCCTAAACTCTTTAAATAACAAAATCTTGATGTCCTCAAGCCTAGATTTTTTTTTGAATCGGTATCATCCTATGCAAGGCAGTAAAGCCAATAAGACAAAATGGATGTGGAAGAATTAGGAAGAGAAATATTAATAATGATGAGGAAGAGGACAAAATAATCAGGAGGACAGCAAATATAGCAATTGACATTGCATTTAAATTTGGTAGATTAAATTTGACTGGAAAGCAAAAGCCACACAGACACAAGGAGTTACTGGCTTAGGAAGAGTTAGTAACAAAAACATCGCAGATAGCGATTGACATTGCATTTAATTTTGGTTGGGAAGCATGAAGCCGGAAATGATTTCCACAAGCGAGAAGTGCGAGAAAAGAATCCGTTATCATAGAACTTACGACTACATCTAGCGAGCTCACCTGTAAATTGGTGATACCCCGTTGCTAGTCTAGTACTGCGCTTAAATTCAAAATGTCAAGATACCATTTTAATGAGCTTATCCGAATAATTACGATGTAAGTAATAAGGTGTATTTCCTGCCTCATAACAAGAACTAAACTTTTTTTTCCCCATTCTTACGCATATACAACTACACGCAGTGGCTTATGGGCCTTGTATTTCATTAAGATTAATAAGCGAAAACTTGAGGAGGCCCGGTGGAAAGCGGCTCGGATTGAGGAATTGAAGAGCCGAGTTCGAATTCTAGTCGAATCTATTATATACACTTACGTGCTAATATTCTTGGGAAAGGTATGAATCCTCTATTTCTTTCCCCCAGCTATGGGTAAATAGCTGGACAGATCGGATGCTAACTGGTCTAGGAGAAGGACAACTTTGAATTCAAAACCTGATCCTCCAGATTTGGGTTTTTGCAGTAGACTAACAACAAAACTGGCTTTTATAGAAAACCCAACGATATATTGCGGTCCTATACTCCTCAAGGAATTTAAAGGCATAAATAAAATAAACATTTATCATTCAATTTTCCTGATGGATGTCTCTGAGAGGAGCCCAATTAAACATTTTCACACGTTTGCCATTTTATTTAAAAAAAAACGCAACAAATTCTGTTTTTCGACACTTCCTCGCTGTCATTATGATCAAAGTTTTTTTCATGACGTAACAAAAAATAAATAAATTCTATCTATTTTCTTTTCATGTTTTTATTCAAGCTTTCTCTTTTTTTCCTCTTCTTTTCTTCTTTGTTTGTTTTTGGTCGCTTCCCGCTTTCTCTCTCTCAATTTCTCATTTTCTCTTTGTTCCTTTTTTCTTCTCTCTTTTTTTCGACCTCCATTTTTTTCTGTCTCTCTCTCTCTCCCTCTCTCTCTCTCTCTCTCTCTCTTGCTCTTTCGCCCTTTCTCCTTTTTCTGTTTCATTTCCTTTCGCCTTATATTCTACACTTTCGCTCTTTCTTTCGTTTTTGCTCTTTTTTTACTTTTCTCTCTCATCCTTTTTAACTGTCTCTTTTTCCTTTTCTCTCTCTCTTTTCTTTTCTCTCTCTCTTTTCTTTTCTCTCTCTCTCTCTTTTCTTTTCTCTCTCTCTCTCTCTCTTTCTTTCTCTCTCTCTACTTTTATATTTTTACCCTCGACCTTTCTCTTTTTCTCCCATTATTTCTCTCTGTCACGCACACACACACACTTTCAACTCACTTTCTTTTTTTCTTTCTTTTATTCTCTCTTTCTATCTTTCTCCGTCCCTCCTTTTTTTTCTTTCTCTTTCTCTTTCCCCAGCACTCTTTGTATTTTTTCTATCACTTCTCTTTTTACTCTATTTTCTGTACACATCTTTTATACATCGTTTATGTATTCTCCTTAAGTACTCCCCCTCTATCTGTCTATATCTCTTATTATGATTACTTGCATTATTTACATTATTCGGACTGTTATCCTCATCTTCATTGCCATATTCACAACGTTTTGGCCTCTATATCTCTCAGATGAGGTATTATGATTAAATGCATTATTTAGATTATTCGGACTGTTATCCTCATCTTCATTGCCATATTCACAACGTTTTGGCCTCTATATTTCTGAGATGAGGTATTATGATTAAATGCATTATTTAGATTATTCGGACTGTTATCCTCATCTTCATTGCCATATTCACAACGTTTTGGCCTCTATATTTCTGAGATGAGGTATTATGATTAAATGCATTATTTAGATTATTCGGACTGTTATCCTCATCTTCATTGCCATATTCACAACGTTTTGGCCTCTATATTTCTGAGATGAGGTATTATGATTAAATGCATTATTTACATTATTCGGACTGTTATCCCCATCTTCATTGCCATATTCACAACGTTTTGGCCTCTATATTTTCTGAGATGAGGTATTATGATTAAATGCATTATTTAGATTATTCGGACTGTTATCCTCATCTTCATTGCCATATTCACAACGTTTTGGCCTCTATATTTCTGAGATGAGGTATTATGATTAAATGCATTATTTACATTATTCGGACTGTTATCCCTCATCTTCATTGCCATATTCACAACGTTTTTGGCCTCTATATTTCTGAGATGAGGTATTATAAGCATTATTCGACTGTTATCCTCATCTTCATTGCCATATTCACAACGTTTTGGCCTCTATATTTCTGAGATGAGGTATTATGATTAAATCATTATTTAGATTATTCGGACTGTTATCCTCATCTTCATTGCCATATTCACAACGTTTTGGCCTCTATATTTCTGAGATGAGGTATTATGATTAAATGCATTATTTAGATTATTCGGACTGTTATCCTCATCTTCATTGCCATATTCACAACGTTTTGGCCTCTATATTTCTGAGATGAGGTATTATGATTAAATGCATTATTTAGAGATTATTCGGACTGTTATCCTCATCTTCATTGCCATATTCACAACGTTTTGGCCTCTATATTTCTGAGATGAGGTATTATGATTAAATGCATTATTTACATTATTCGGACTGTTATCCTCATCTTCACTGCCATATTCACAACGTTTTGGCCTCTATATTTCTGAGATGAGGTATTATGATTACTTGCATTATTTACATTATTCGGACTGTTATCCTCATCTTCATTGCCATATTCACAACGTTTTGGCCTCTATATTTCTGAGATGAGGTATTATGATTAAATGCATTATTTACATTATTCGGACTGATTCATTGCCATATTCACAACGTTTTGGCCTCTATATTTCTGAGATGAGGTATTATTTAAATGCATTATTTACATTATTCGGACTGTTATCCTCATCTTCATTGCCATATTCACAACGTTTTGGCCTCTATATTTCTGAGATGAGGTATTATGATTAAATGCATTATTTACATTATTCGGACTGTTATCCTCATCTTCATTGCCATATTCACAACGTTTTGGCCTCTATATTTCTGAGATGAGGTATTATGATTAAATGCATTATTTAGATTATTCGGACTGTTATCCTCATCTTCATTGCTATATTCGCAACATTTCAGCCTCTATATCTCTGAGATGAATTATTATGATTACTTGCATTATTTAAATTATTCGGACAGTTATCTTCATCTTCATTGCCATATTCACAACGTTTCGGCCTCTATATCTCTGAGATGAGGTATTATGATTACTTGCATCATTTACATTAGACTGTTATCCTCATCTTCTTTGCCATATTTACGCTCCGGCCTTCTTCAGATGATTGGAATTTCGACTCGAAGCTTTTATTTCGTCCACTGGTGTAGATTGTTTTAGTTTCACGTGCCATGCCTCTTCCGGGTGTCTGTTATTTCCCTTTAACTCAACTCTCCGAGTTTTTATTTCACTACTGTTGTACCCCGAACAACTCTTTGGGTCTAGTCACTGGATCTAACCAACGCCTTTATCCACTGGGCCATGTGTCCTTGAGGACATCTGGGTATGAATTTCTGGGTCTTATAAACCTAATGTTTCAGCAACCATTTTTTCATTGTTCATATTGCATTTTTTTCTGTAATTCCTTTTTTTTTTACCAGAACTTATATTGCAATTTTTGTTTTTATTCATTGCCTTTCTCTAGCTCTCCTTATTACTGGTTCCCATATCGTGGATAAAGAATTTGGTTAGATTCAGTGACTAGACCCAAAGAGTTGTGAGTTCAATACCAAGCCTCAACAAATTTGGAGAGTTGAGTTAAAGAGAAATAACTGAGACATCCGGAAGAGGCACGCCAAGTGGAACTAGAACAATCTACCCCGGTGGACGAAATAAAGGGTTCGGTTGGAAATTCCAATCACCTGATGATGGCCGTAGCGTACAACGGCCGAAACGTTGTGAATATGGCAATGCAGACGGGGATAACAGCCCGAATAATGTAAATAAT
>CAHIKZ030000005.1:100000-152500 GCA_903632075.3 Acanthosepion pharaonis
CAAACTAAGTTTAAATCTGTTTTTGTGGGGGAATGCTGTTATTAAAAAGATTTATTTTTTACGGATCATTAATTTGAAAACTTTTAAATAAAATCCGCGATACGATAAAATTATTCTTAAAATATTTTTTAATATGCAAAAATGTATTAAAAACGTTTTTTCTAGAACTATGGATGCATAGTTCAGAAATAATACGTCACGTGTTTTAAGAAAGGCTTTAAGAAATTGATTTCCTTTTCTTTCAGGTTAGTACATATTAAATTCTCTGACTTAACATTATCGTCGCATTTTGAAAAATTTTAATTTTCTTTTTTACACCACCAAATAATTAATTTCATTTTTTTAAATATAATTAATTTATTGTTTTTCAGTGTGAGACATACTGTTAATAAAGTACTTAAAAAAATCAATAAAACTTTCAAAAATTATTTTATAGTTAAATAAACTGGTTCCCTTAAAATTCGAAAATACTGTCACTTCTGTCCTTCCGTCCGATAAATTACCTTGACGTTAGTTGTCGATACATCGACGTAAACGTCAGTTTACACCTCCCAAACCAATCACCACGGTTAGACATGCTACTCTTATTTTCAACTAATTTTTTCTGCTAAGAAATTAATATTTGGTTCCAATTACATTAAGAAAAATTTAAATTTTCTAATTTTCCGCAAATAGGTTTTAAAAGAACTATAATTGAATTTTAGAAGATGTTTAAATGGAGATCTCACTTTTGCTTACAAAGTTGTCAAAAATGGCGGACATGATCGATTTTATGGCAATTTTGCTGACTCAGAAAAACAATATCTTTAACTAAAATTTCGAACGTGCTAAGAAAGATTATAAAATCTTTAAAAAAATAATCAAAAAAGACTTCGGTCTTTCCTTTTAATAACATAAGACGATAAAAAATTGTTTATCAAGTTTGGGGTGTTTTTTTTTTCATCATGGTATGCTCTTTTTCGGCGTAGTCGGGAATATAGATAGATAGATAGATAGATAGATAGATAGATAGATAGATAGATAGATAGATAGATAGATAGATAGATAGAATATGAACAGGTTGAAATAAATAGATGCGAAAAGACGTCTAAAGAGATATGAATAGAAAGATAGATAGATAGATAGATAGATAATAAACAGACTGAGATAGATAAAGATAGATAGATAGATAGATAGATAGATAGATAGATAGATAGATAGATAAACAGACTGAGATAGATAAAGAACAGAGATAGATAGATAGATAGATAGATAGATAGATAGATAGATAGATAGATAGATGGATAAGAATAGACTTTATTACCAAAAATGCTGACTTCAGAATACAACCTAGTATTCATTATATATGTGTGTGTGAGTGTGTGCGTGTTATATGCGTAGATATGCATTACAAACACACATACACATGCACACACACACACACACACACACACACATATATATGAGGAGAGATAGACGAAGACACGTGTATAAATGGTCTGAAGATTCGAGAGAGAGCTCTTTAGAGAACGGCAGATGGTCCTTAACGTAAACTCCTTGGCCGTGCATGTGGGTTTGAGAGTCTTTTCTAAGGAGAGAAATGTAACCGGGGATCGAGAGGTCAGAGGAGGAGATAAACGAGTCGAGGTTGGTCTCCCAGAGAGCCAGTATATCAGGAGACTTTTCAATGAGGAACGATCCCACACTGCAGAAGTTGGTTCAAATGCCACGGATGTTAGTAAAGGTTTAGGTGATTTTTTAGAACTGGTTAGGTTTACTTTTTTGAACTTTTTGTTGTCATGTTGAGTAACGTTGGTAGTGAAAATTAGAAGGCTTGAAGTAGAAGTAGCAGACGGTCATCTTATGAGACAAGGGCAGAAAGGAGCTAGCGCGGCCTGCAACATAGTGGCCTTAGGGTTGCTCATCGGAGGTGCGTGCAGGGAGACACCCTTCCATGAGCGACATGGCACTACAAGACACCCCGATATTATACAACTGTTGATCAGAGCGGCAAGAGTTAGGGCCCCTAGCTACTAGTCGGAAACATCAAACTGAAAACTGTCAACACGGTACCCTCAGAATGAAGAGGCGTTGCCACAGAGTGCGCACATCACAAGAGTCCAGAGAGAAGAAAAGGAAAAGTACCGGGAACCCCTTTCTAAACTAGAAACAAGGGGTTGGCCTCTGCGCTTGGAGTATTGACCGGGCGATAGGAAAGTCTACCTATTCCTATTACATGCGCAAAACACACGCAGAACCTCCCAAAAAAAAAAACAGCTTAGATGTCCAAGAACAACATGCAAGCCATTCAGTGTTAAAATTGAAATATAAAATTTTAATTTAGTTTTGAAACTGAAATATAAAGTTTTAACTTAGTTAAAATCTCAATATGCACTTCTTGGGGACAAAGAGCTCCTCGTCCGTGAGCCTGGGGATTCATATCGTTCACTTTTGCATGAGTCAACGAGAGAAAAAAAAATTAAAGAATTTATCCAAACATTTTGAAAAACAGTGATTACTAAATTAACTTCAATATTAATATTAATAAAGGAAAATAAAATTCATACCGTGGTACGAACAAAGGCAACAGAAGGTAAATAAGAATTTAGTAATAAAATTCAAAGACAAACATACAAAGAAAACTGGAAACGATATCCATGTAATCCGAGTGGCTATTGTGATTTTCTAAGCACAGCTTAGATGTGGTACAAGGCCGAAAGTATAGGGCACCCAGTGAGGATCGAACTCACTACTCAGTTGTAATTGATCTAACAAGACATGCTTTCTAACCATTATACCACGTCGAGGTGCTCAAATAGTAATTTTCCAAGCGTAGCTTAGATGTGACACAAGGCCGAAAGTATGGGACAGCCAGTGAGGATCGAACTCACTATTCAGCCGTAATTGTTCTAGCAAGACAAGCTTGTTAACCATTACACCGCCTCGGCGTGCCCAATGATTTTCTAAGCGCAGCACAAGGCCGAAAGTGTCGGGCACCCAGTGAGGAACGAACTCACTATTCAGTCGTAATAGATTTAGCGCGACAATCTTGCTAACCATTACACCACGTCGAGGTGCCCTATCTGCGTGGCTATTTGGAAGAAAGTAAAGCCAGAATTATGTACGCCTCAACCGTTAGCTCTCAAATCATATCGTTCATTTTGAATGCGTCAACAAGAAAAAAAATTCAATGAATTTATCCAAACTTTTCGACAAACAGGGAGAACTAAATTCACTCCAATAATAATATTAATAAAATAATATGAAAAAACACAACATTTTTAATGGATATTTTATATATATATATATATATATATATATATATATATATATATATATATATATATATCAAACTGCAACTCCAAAAATGTGATTTATGTACTCAAATGCACAAAATGCAAAAAGTCATATATAGGCATCAGCCAACAACTGAACAACAGGGTCTCCCTACACAAAAGCAACATAAAATTACCAGACAACAAAAAACTTTTTGTATCAAAACATGTCTTCAAATGTAACCAGGGTAAATTTAATATCATGCCGATATATCAAACAGACAATTATTCTTACCTACAAATACAAGAAAAAACTTCATAAACAAATTTAAACCAGCACTAAATAGATCATAATCCCACACGCAAAAGCACACAACATGCACACATAATGGCCAAATACAGTGGTCAAACCACTCACATACATGCACGCATGCTCACATGCGGGTGTCTGTGGGGCACGAATGTATATATATATATATATATATATATATATATATATATATACACACACATATTGACAAAAGCAGGAGAACTACTCACAGGCACGAACACAAACCCCACACAACTTAGGAAGTATGTGTGTATATGTGTACATATATGTGTGTGTGTGTGTATATGTGTCTGTATATACTGATTCCATGTAACTTGGGAAGTATGTGTATGTATGTGTGTATGTGTGTGTGTGTGTATGTACTGATTCCTTGTAGTGGGTCGGTGTGTGTGGGTGGTGTATGTGTGTGTTTGTACAAATGTGTTTGCTAATTCCTCGGAGTGAAACAGTGTGTATGTATGGAGGGGGAATATACACACACATATACACACGCATGCTGACAGAAACACACGAAAATGAAAATAGATCTAAGAACACACAGGGGGTCATTAAAACATTAAAAGATAAGATACCGATAAGTAATTCATCATTTCTCTCGGACCAATCTTAATTATTTTATGACCCTTCTCACAGAACTCTTCACTGCCAGTTCAAGAAAGACATTCGGATTACTAACAAAAAAACAGAGAATATCTCATATCGAGAATATTTAACATCGAAAAACATAAAGGAGAAACAATTAATTATTTTAATAATATGTGGAAACCTTCACCCTTTACCTGATGACGGTCGCGAGACAAGAAACACGTGTAGTGAAATTGTGACAAATAAAGCATAATATGTATTTTTTTTTAAATCCACATTTCAACCAAAACGTTTGCGGTATCTCTCTTCTTTTTAATATACACACTTTTCTCTCGTTGGAACTACTATGACCTCCTTCTTTCATTATATATATATATATATATATATATATATATATATATATATATATATATATATATATATATATATATATATATATATATATATATATATATATATATATACATATATATATATATATATATATATATGAATATTTTCGTATTTTTCTTTATATATGATGTTTTTTATATATGTTTTTCTTTATATATATATTTTTTATTTACCTATCTATCTATCTATCTATCTATCTATATATATATATATATATATATATATATATATATATATATATATATATATATATGCGGGAAAGAATATTCGACAGTGTCCATCTCGTTTTGGTGTGTTTCTGATTTCAGACTTTTTCTCCTCCTAAATTGGTGCACTATCAAGTCTATAGTAACCACTCTACTCTATTATTTACAGGATTTTACACTCAGACAGGTTGTTCAAGGAATGCTTGAGTGTTCGCATTGTCTTCTTATTTGCAAAATGTCAAATTCATTGCTGCACTTATCCAGGCTAAAGAACCGCGTCTGTCTTATGCTTTTCAATTGGGGGGGGGGCGTATTTAATAATTTTCCATCTCATAAAATTTTTGCTCCGCCAGGAATAAAGTGCCCACTCAGTTCAATTATTTAATGGAATTAGAATTAAAAGTGCCCAATGTACATTACTAATTGACAGTAGCTTGAGAAAATGGGTTCATGCTTTTCCCAAGGGTATTAGTACGAAAGACAACGCCATTTTAGACGTTGATAATCGTTTCTCAACTTGAATCCAAGGGTTCGGATCATGTTGGTATTTGATGAGTTGAGCCTAGTCTGGAATAAGGCTGAGCTTTTTAAGCCCAAGGCGATCACTGAGCTAAGTGTTCATTTGTTTAATTTGATATCGTGTCAAGTTAACGTGTCAAGTTATTGAAGGTATTTCCTAAACTTGGCTATGTAAGGCTACCACTGCTGAGAGACATAGGGAGGGCCGTAGGCACTTGCGAACTAATATACGAAACGGGGGAAAAATGTACTATTTTTTCACCGCGTGGGGCCTTAATATCCGCTTTCACTTTCCCGCTAAATGTCGATTTTGGAACAGATATGACGTAATAGTTGCTTTTCCTTTTCTTTAGCTGTTGTATTCTACACTTCCCTCTTGGCAATGAGCCTTCATTCGCTGGCCTATTGACTGAACGCGCTGCTTTCTGTTGAAAGAAAGAAAGAAGACATTGCTGGCTTTTGTGGAGGGAAGATAAAAAAAACAATAAGTACAGTAGAAGAAGCAGGAAGAAAGCACTGTAATGAAGTAAATATATCTAGTCGCTTTGCTCGATATAAATATTAAGTGACAAATAATTATATATATATATATATATATATATATGTGTGTGTGTGTGTGTGTGTGTGTGTGTGTGTGTGTGAAAGAAAACATTTTTAAATGTTAATGGACAAAAGTGGAAGACAACTCGAAGCAAGCTTTTTACCTCTCTACGCATTCGTCTGATCACACACACACACACATACACACACACATATATATATATTTCTAAAGAAGTAATTATTTTTTATTTATTAATCTGTGGAACACACCTATTCTTTAGTTAATAGACTCTCCCACCTATAATAAGTTGGAGTAGTAATAGTAACGAGGGGTAGTAGTCGCTCAGTGAGTTGGTCAGTCAGTCGATGCCGGACGACCATTAGTCGGATATTAAAGTATCAGCCACCACAACTAGATTGCTGCATCATTACCTATTATATCAAGTTCCTAATGTTTTGTACGTCGAACCTATTTTAGGACCGACATAGTGAAATACAAGCCTCCACTGTGATTACAACATAATCCGACAGATTTCTATCACAATAAACTAAGATTCACTAAAAAACAAAAACAAAAAAAAAAAAAAAAAAAACGAACGTACCATGATGAAAAAATGCCCCAAACTTAATAAAAACTTTTTTTTCTTTTAAGTCAAAATCTTTATTTTATCATTAAGAGGAAAGTCCAAAAGATTTTTTATTATTATTAAATTTTATTTTTTCATGCTTTTTAGAACGTTCAAAATTTTTTGGATAAAATTGTAAACTAAAAATTTAAGTGTGTAATATTTGTTTCAATTCAAATCAGTTAAACTTTAAATTAGCTAATATTTCTCAAATAAAGTTTCAGAAAAGTATATTTTATTTTGTGAAGATAAAGTGAATATGTTTGTTTAATGGCTTTTAATGTCGCTAAGATCAGCGATGTTTACCGAGTTGTTGGGGCGCACCCACCTTGTTTCTTATATAAGTAGCTCTAACCAACCTTCGTTCTACTAATCACTCTATTGTTATATTGTTTTTTATGAATATATTGTTAATTGCTTTTATGAATATACCAGTATTTTCCTCTACAACTGTGTTTGTCTTGATTCATACACCGACACGCGGGAAACTCACAACATCTCAACACGAGTTCAAAAATAAAACACCTTCCAGTCAATTTAAATTAGTTTTCGAAATATAGCAATGTATTTTGGTTATTGGAGAGATTAAATTTAATCGATTAGCTTGAAACTAAAATTAAAACAAAAATAAAAGGACTCATGGCCCAGTGGATAAAGACGTTGGTTAGATCCAGTGACTAAACTAAAAGCGTGGTGAGTTCAATACAAGGCCACAGCAGTGGTGAACTAAAAAACTTGAAGAGATTTAAAACTAGAACAATCAACCCCAGTGAACGAAATAAAGGGTTCGGCTCGAAATTCCAATCCCCTGAAAAAGACTGGAACTTATAACGGCCGAAACGTTCTGAATATAGAAATGAAGATGAGGATAACAGTCCGAATAATGTAAATAATGTAAGTAATCATAATACCTCATCTCAGAGATATAGAGGCCGAAACGTTGTGAATATGGCAATGAAAATCAGGATAACAGTCCGAATAATGTAAATTATGCAAGTAATCATAAGTAATCATAGTACCTCATCTCAGAGATATAGAGGCCGAAATGTTTTGAATATGGCAATGAAGATGAGGGTAGCAGTTCGAGTAATGTAAATAATGCAAGTAATCATAATACCTCATCTCAGAGATATAGAGGCCGAAATGTTGTGAATATGGCAATGAAGATGAGGATAGCAGTCCGAATAATGTAAATAATGCAAGTAATCATAATACCTCATCTCAGAGATATGGAGGCCGAAACGTTGTGAATATGGCAATGAAGATGAGGATAACAGTCCGAATAATGTAAATAATGCAAGTAATCATAATACCTCATCTCAGAGATATAGAGGCCGAAATGTTGTGAATATGGCAATGAAGATGAGGATAACAGTTCGAATAATGTAAATAATGCAAGTAATCATAATACCTCATCTCAGAGATAGAGACAGATAAAATAAAAGCTTCGCAAAGAACTTTTCATTTATTCAAATATTTGTGGATATTCTTATTAGAATAGACGCCCCGTTTAATTTAAACACTACATTTATTTTCGTCTGCCGGCGTGAATAAAGAAAACTGCGCCCTCCGACAAGATATATATATATATATATATATATATATATATATATATATATATATATATATATATATATATATTTAAAGATTATTATATAGTTTTTGGAAAATTATATTACTATTTTATTTTCTTAATCAATTATTTTTTCTATTACATATGTATTGATGTCGTAAATAATTACATGCATTAAACAGAAAATTTTCGACTATATTCAATTTTAAACACCGACATTACCAGTACCGAATTATCCCTCAAGTTTTCCTTTTCTTTCTCTTGTTTTCTTCCTCTCTTCTTTCTTTTTCCTTTGCTTACTTTTATTTGCCATTTTCCTCTGTTCCCCTATGAAGATACCCTGACTACTACACGTCTAACATCCGGTGCAAATCAGTCAATCTGTCTACTCTCTTCCGCCACTCTTTCCTTTTCTATATATCTCTCATTAAAGAGAAATATCTCACTTTTTCTCCTTCCTTTCTCTTTCTTTTTCTCTTCCTCCATTTAGAATCTATATCTTAAAGCATAATTTATATTTAAATATTTCTTTTTGTGCCTGGTAAAATTTTAAAGCCATTTATTGTTGAAACTAATTTTGGTCTGATGAGACGAAACCGAAGGATCGGTTTTGCGAAATAAAATATTACCATGGATTTCTAAAGTCTCCGCTTTCATAGTTAGCATTTGCTCTGTTTTACATTGAGCTCTCTCTGGATCTAAATCCTCTTTGGAATTATCCATATGGATCACCAACAAATATCTTCCTATATATATATATATATATATATGTGTGTATATATATATATATATATATATATATATATATATATATATATATATATATATTGAACAATAAAAATATTAAAGGATTAAAATCTTCAGACGCACTGGGTTGTATAATATTCTTTTGTTTTTATTATTATTTCATTTAGATTCCTTGACTAATTTCGGCCAACATGTCCGCCAACATCAAGAGAAAAAATTTTTCTGTTTGCTGGTAGCAGTGAACGATAGAAATGAATGTCTTGATGGAGAAAATGAACTTTTGTCTGTAGTTTTCATTTGTTTTTTATTTTTTTATTTTTTTATCTTTTTAACATGAATCTTTTAAAATTCCTTGTGTTGGTCAAACAGACTCTTTTAAGTTGTTATTTGAGATAAGGTCTGGATGGATTCATGGATGAGAACTCTTATGTAGCGAAGGAATCATATTTTTAAACAAAAAATATTATTATAATATAAGCTCTACTTCTGTATGGAGCACTATCTTCTTAAAAATAAAAACAAAAATACTAAGAAACCCGGATTATGCAACCTAACGTGCTCTTTTCTATTTTCTGCATACCTACGCACTTATATATATATATATATATATATATATATATATATATATATATATATATTTTCAGAGATACAAACCAACAGAGTTGAATATCAAGTCATACTTTTCACTCTTTCTGGACCAGTTGTGTCTTCGATCGCAAACAATGAGCGCTTCACGCCAAATTGTCCACGTCTAAAATTTTCCCTATAGCACAACCAATCCAATCGAAGATAGATTTCTATTTCGGCTTGCTCATATATTTTCAGTAAATGCCATGCAACATTCGAATCTATTACTGGTGTGGTTCGGTTTTACCAAATTTAGTCGATGCACAATTTCTTTTTTCTTTTTTTTTTTTTTTTTTTTTTTTTTTTTTACATATTTTTTCTTTTGCTCAAACAATGAATTTCATGAACGAGACAAGCACTTAGGACTCAAACTGAGAAAAGTTTTCCTATTTTCTCTGACGGAAATTTGCTATATCCGCCGCTTCCTAAAATGTGTTCACTACCAAATGAATATTGCAAAGACGATTCCGGGATTTGATCCCTGTTTTCAGGTAAAAAGTTTGAAAAAAAAAGTCGAGAAATAAGAGTCCATATCTGAATAAATCACAATTTTGGAACATAAAACCTGAATGAGATTTCGGGAAAGTTAAATACTTCCCAATATCACAAGGCTGATAAATACAGAACATTTACTAAAATATTCTTGTCTGTTACGTCCAGTATATGTAACGTTAATACTGAGAAAAATAATCAATGATTTAACCTGAATCTTTAACATTTAATATTGAACACATTAGAAAGAATAAATTCTTGTCATTATATAAGTAGCCACCAGAGGAAATGAAAGTTTTGAAGTATTTATTTAATAAATCTTTTGATATATTTCTTCAATAAAACCTATCAATTATATATGTAGTCATTAGAGGGAATGAAATTATTGACGTATTTGTTTAATAAATCCTATCCGTTATATATGTAATCATTAGAGGGAATGAAAGTGTTGACGTATTTGTTTAATAAATCCTATCCGTTATATATGTAATCATTAGAGGGAATGAAAGTGTTGACGTATTTGTTTAATAAATCCTATCCGTTATATATGTAATCATTAGAGGGAATGAAAGTGTTGACGTATTTGTTTAATAAATCCTATCCGTTATATATGTAATCATTAGAGGGAATGAAAGTGTTGACGTATTTGTTTAATAAATCCTATCGGTGATATATGTTATCATTAGAGGGAATGAAAGTGTTGACGTATTTGTTTAATAAATCCTATCCGTTATGTATGTAATCATTAGAGGGAATGAATGTTTTGATGTATTTGTTTAATAAATCCTATCCGTTATATATGTAATCATTAGAGGGAATGAAAGTGTTGACGTATTTGTTTAATAAATCCTATCCGTTATATATGTAATCATTAGAGGGAATGAAAGTGTTGACGTATTTGCTTAATAAATCCTATCCGTTATATATGTTATCATTAGAGGGAATGAAAGTGTTGACGTATTTGTTTAATAAATCCTATCCGTTATGTATGTAATCATTAGAGGGAATGAATGTGTTGACGTATTTGTTTAATAAATCCTATCCGTTATATATGTAATCATTAGAAGAGAATGAAAGTGTTGAAGTATTTGTTTAATAAATCCTATCGGTGATATATGTAATCATTAAAGTGAATGAAAGATTTGAGGTAATTGTTTGATAAATCCTATCCGTTATATATGTAATCATTAGAGGGAATGAAAGTATTGATGTATTTGTTTAATAAATCCTAACCATTATATATGTAATCATTACAGGGAATGAAAATTTTGACGTCTTTGTTTAATAAGTCCTATCCATTATATATGTAATTATTAGAGTGAATGAAAGTGTTGACGTACTTGTTTAATAAATCCCATCCTTTATATATGTAATCATTCGAGGGAATGAAAGTTTTGACGTATTTGTTTAATAAATCCTCTCCATTATATATGTAATCATTCGAGGGAATGAAAGTGTTGATGTATTTGTTTTATAAATCCTATCCGTTATATATGTAATCATTAGAGTGAATGAAAGTGTTGACGTACTTGTTTAATAAATCCCATCCTTTATATATGTAATCATTAGAGGGAATGAAAGTGTTGATGTATTTGTTTAATAAATCCTCTCCATTATATATGTAATCATTAGATGGAATTAATGTTTTGACGTATTTGCTTAATATATCATTGTTGTTATATATATATATATATATATATATATATATATATATATATATATATATATATATATTAATGTATGTATGCAAACTACTTCAATTTAATACTGCTTTTATGTTTTTTGTGAGCAAAATATTTCACATCGTCTCTGCTTCGTTTCGGGTCATATTTTATATCGATATTTAAAAATCTCAGCATTGAGTGGCAAAGGGCATTATACGCTTTGAAAGTCTCTGCGAATGTAGGCTACTAAGTCCCTCACCCCACTCCACAGTAAGTTTCTCACCAGTCTTTAGAAGATAATGTGTTGTATCCGCACATCTCTTCGGGAGTTTTTTTTTTTTTTTTTTTACTAAAAGCCAATTTCAAAGGCCAGTTTTATGTCTACACCCCAAGGCAATACAACATGACTTTTTTTTTCGATTATAAAACCGTTTCGTGTTGTTGTATAAAGATTTTAATGAATAATAGTTTATTTTCAATCACAGATCAGCTAATGTAGAAAACGGAGTGGCAAGCTTTTTACAAAGTAAAATGAATATATATATATATATATATATATATATATATATATATATATATATATATATATGCATGTTTCGTTAAAAACGACAGACAAGGTACTACAGTTGAGCTTTTTTTATTTAATTTTTCTTGTGTTCTGACAAGAGCTTTCTTTTCTGGACAAAGAGTGT
This sequence comes from Acanthosepion pharaonis, assembly GCA_903632075.3. Taxonomy (NCBI): domain Eukaryota; kingdom Metazoa; phylum Mollusca; class Cephalopoda; order Sepiida; family Sepiidae; genus Acanthosepion; species Acanthosepion pharaonis. The sequence goes on from CAHIKZ030000005.1 coordinate 112,250, forward strand.
GTAAGAACTGTCCGAATGTTCTGTTTTTCCGAGCGCTTTCGGCTATACTTTTAGCCATTATCAAGGATGGTTCAATGATGGATATTCATTATCAAGTAGAGTGTGTGTTCTATGTATGTTCAGTGTGTGGTAGTGATGTTTTAGTTTCCGAATACAGTTAGCACATTGTGGCTTTGTTCATAATTGATATTGTTAAGAGTTGGCTTTTTTTTTTTTTTATTATTAGAGCTTCCATTATTTTTAGTCTTTTTTTTTGCAAGTGGATGCAGTTAATATATTAGTGTTTTCTACTAGTATGTTCCTAATAGTGTCGGGTAAATCTGAGTGTGTGTTTAAATGTGTTCTGATGGAACTGTGATCAGATAGGTGTAATGTAAGACGTCTGGATAAACATGTGGTTGTGTAGCCGATGTAATTATTTATGAGTCCGGTTTGGTGAGGAACGCAGTTCCTTAAAGGGCATTTGAACTCATAGATAATGTTTGTTCTTTTGTAATTTTGACTTCGTTGGTGTGTTGTTATTTTTTGAGGATAAGGTTGGCCGTCTTAAATTTTTTATAATAGATAATAAGTTTGATTTTTTTATCCGGGTCAATAGGAGTAGTATATTTCTTTATAATATGTCTTAGAGCAGATTTACCCGTTTGCCTCGAGTCGTAATGCTTCACTTGTCTTGATTACTGTGCAATGCGCGAACTTTAATTCAAATTTCGCGAATTGTAAAGCAATCAAGACGAATACGAATATCAGTAAAAAGAAGCCGTTAACTAACTAAGTAAGGATCCTCGCATAACTACTAGAAGAAAACTTATGTAAACAACGCAAGTAATAGTAGCCGGGTTAAATGCGAATAAGGCCGATAACTCTTAAACGATTTTCTTCCGTAAACTGTTACTGTTATTTTTTAATTAAGCATGCAAATTTGCACCAGAATAGAAATTTGTTTCCCGGGGCTTAATCTGCAAATTTACCTACATCACCTTTTATTATTAACATCAGTAACTGTTTTTCATAACTAGATTGTTAAGTAATGGCTCCTAGGTTTAGAGAGTGGTAATAATAGTTTCCATGAACGCATTCAACAATTATCAGGTAGCCATTTTTCTATGAAGGAACTAATTGCGTTCATGTTAAGGGAAAAGTGAACAGAATTCTCTCTAGTTTACATAATTGTTTATAATAAATTATATCCTGTAGACTACAAAGAAAACACAATGGAGAATGACTGAAGCCGAGATGGCAATTTAAGACTAATAAATCTGGAGATTCTTATTTGAATTTTCTCAAGAATCTCTAAATATATACAGCAGGATCACCAGACCAGACATAGCAGCAATATCCGAAATATGAACGGATGGTAGCCTTATAAATATGTAAGATAGATTCCGGAAGGAGAAATTTTCTAGCACAACACAGTGAACCAATAATTCTCTCACTCTATCTATCTCTGTAAATAAAGTTTACTCGGTATAGTTGTACTATAAACCACAAGTGGGCTCTCTGGGTGTTGAAGAAACCCAAACGTGCCGAAAAAACTGGTGAGATCGGAAACGAGTGGCCGGACATTATGGATTTAATAATTTTGACTACGACTGTAAGAAGCGCCCAATGTTGCTATATCAGCGGATAAAGAATATAAACCCCAAACGGGGCCAAAAAATCTTGTTCCTCAATGGCGTCATAGTTGAGAATCAATGGTGAGGTTACGTTAGTAGAAATCGAGCTACAGCCCTCATCATATATACTGAAGAATGTGCTTGCAACCCTTAAAATATGAATCAGTCAACCAACCTTTAGAACAATTTCGTATGCTCACTCTGTCACGATGACTGCTAATACAATCATTGACGGTTTTAGTGATTGTTTTGTCTATACAATTTTATATACAAGGTTTTGGTCAACCGGTGATACGGTTATTACGTAATGGTGTCACACACTCGGCTGGCTTCCCCTTGATGATAACATCAGAAAGTCATCTTTCTAAATAAAAAAAGCCTCCCATACTGAGATCTGAACCCGGGTCTCGCGATCAGAAAGACAACGTTCTAACCACTGGACTATAAACCAACCAATAAGACTTCTAAACAAAATTTACAGATGCCCTTCTAAACTACAAAACGAATGAGACAAATTCAAGAATTCCAATGATTTTTTTAAAAATTTTAATTACAACCTTTCCAAACTCATAATTTTTATAAAATAATTTCCAGTCGCTAAAACTTTACAATCAATCATCATCATCATCTTGCGGCCTCAGCCGAGATTGAACTCACTACACCTCTCCAGTATTCCCTATCTGTCAGAGCACCTAAAAGATCTTCCTTAGGGATCAATGTGTCTCGTTTTATCCTATCTGGAAAGGTTAACTTGCGTGATCGATTGACAGATGATGGGTGCCTCCAGAGTACAAATGATGACACAAGTTCATCTGTGGCACGTACACAATGCCCGGCGAACTGGACACGTCTCTTACAAACTAAAGTTGATAGTCTCGGCAAGTTTCCATATATCATTTCTAGAGTTGGGTGGTTTCGCCATGAGAGATTAAACTCTTCTTAAAAGACGTGTATAACATCCATCTAAACGACGCTGTTGTTAACATATTTATTGAAATCTCACTTAACGCCATGTGACCAACTCCAAATCTAAAATCACCCCTTACATAATCTAAACCACTCAAATCACCCACTCACCGGGTAATAAACCTCAACCCATGCGCCATGCGTGAAACACGCTTCGGCGATCATGTATCTTTCAATACATGACTGACGAGACAGATTTTTCCCGCAGTAGGTTGCCATTTCTTTCATCTAAGGCTATAGAACCCGGTCTGCCCTGCTATTTAACCATAGCTGGGTGGAGAAGAAGAGGATTCATATCTTTCCCAAGTGTATTAGTACGTAAATGAATGTAATGGATTCGACGGGAATTCGAACTCGGCTCTCCGATTCCTCAATCCGAGCCGCTATCCATTACTCCACCTCCATAAATGCATACAAAGAAAAAAGCCGTTTACAAATCCTCCACAACAATAATAATAATGGAAGACAACCAGCCAAAAAGTGCGAGATTTAACCAGTAAACGCATTTAGACACATTAATGAATACGAAACATTCTCACCCATCAGACAAAGCGAACTGAGGAATAAAAAAAAAATACTACCTTGATAGGTTAAAAACAATACAGACCTCCGTATCATTTATCCTAAGGTCAAACGTCCACTAATTTTCTGGACCCCTTAATAAAATAGAAAAATACATGGACAAATGAGCAAAATACTTTTTATAAGAAAAAATGTCCATTGCCATTTTATTTATTTGTTGAGAAAGGACACGAGCGATATTCTCTTTTTTTTTCTCTTGCTTCTATTTTTTTCATAATGATCAAATAATACACAATTAATATTATTATTAATTAGAATTTCTAGAATCTGCCCACTATACCCCCCCATATATATATATATATATATATATATATATATATATATATATATATATATATATATATATATATATACAGTGTTCTGGTCGCTTGACTATCGCGGGAGCGTGTAACTTAAATAGCGATACGAACTACTTTGCCTCTTTTGAGGTGTGACGCTGAAGTGTTGTCGCTCCGTTCTAATAAGCAAAACATTGAGCACTCTTGGTTACTGTTTAGATAGGCACCTGACCCTTTTTTCTCCACGTTCTTGTATAGAATTGTTGACTTTTCTTCTTAATGATAGTTTTTTGCTTTCTAATTGATGCTTTCTGTTGGTTGTACCAACACGTAGGATTTGTGGGGTTTGTATGTGTGTATCTTTGTCTTTTTTACAAATACTTTCATGGTAATTGTTCCGATGAGCTGCTTTCACTGGTTCCCAGACTCCATGAATTCAAGCGCCCTAAGAGACTGGCATCCCACTCTCACCTTTTCACTGTAGAAACTTTTAAATGTAGCCGTCTCTTCTACTCCAATAGCTTCATACCGCGCACCTCTCGCCTGTGGAACATCCTTCCCAATTACTGTTTCCCTGAGAGCTATAATCTCCAACTATTCAAATGTAATGTCAATCGACATCTCCAGTTACCTTGATCTATCCACTATCCTTCTCCTCATCCTTTCTTCTATCACTCCTATCTGCTCTCGCTCCAAATCTTCTGCAACCCCCAGCATCCTAGTGGCTTCACGCCTTGCTCGGGGTGTAATGCTTATATATATATATATATATATATATATATATATATATATATATATTTATATTGGATTGATGATTAATTTTGACCCTGGGTTTCACGCTTTAACGATCGTCAGACAAACTGATTAATGTTTTTAAAATTTGAACCCAAATTTTTAAAACATTAATCAGTTTGTCTGACGATTTAAACGTGAAAATTTCAAAAACTCACATCTATCCAACCAAATATGTTAGCTCTATCTCTGATATTGAGCGCTTTCTAATAAGTACCCTTGCATATAATATATAAATAATTATACATATATATATTTATTTATATTTATATACACTTTTCACACACACACACAAACACTTGTCTATATTATTTAATGAAACATGTATGAATTATGAATATATATATATATATATATATATATATATATATATATATATATGTATGCATGTATGTATGTATTGTTAAATATAACAGACAATGAATGTCTTTTATATCCGATCATGAGCCATAATTTCGGGTGAAAATAAAGATAAAAATTGTCCTACATTTGGATATTTTTTTAATTATGCTGTTCTTTGATCTAAACTCTCAGCTCACATGAGCCATCTTCGGAGTTGTTATATGGACATTTAAACAAATATATTCACCATCAAAGATGATATTCTGTTGACATTGAAGATTGCTATACGACGATAACGGACGTAGAATAGCAGATGCAACTGGTAAATTCCTGATGCGGTTCTATGAGGTCGTACCACGAGAGAGAACGAAATTATACCAACAGAAAGATATGTCTAGATGCAATGTAATATGTTGTGACTAGTTTGAAATATAATTTTGTTGAGGGCGGGTTTGCGTATATATAATTGTGCATTTGGGTAGTAATTCCTCTTTTTTTGTTTCATTTATATTTAATTTTTCTATGTTCGTTTTAGGGATTTCTTGAATTGTGTAAAAGTGTCCAAATTTTCTGTATATCAGAGAGCTTTCGGCTATTCATTTAAACATTATGAATGATGACATTTTTTAACTAAATTTATGGACTTATATGCATCTAGAGTTATAGAAATGTCCGATTTTCCAAACACGGTTAGCACATTGTGGCCGTGTTCAGGGTTGACGCTATTAAGTGTTGTTTTTGTCTTTTTTTACTATCAGTGCTTCTATTATATTTAGTCCTTTTTACATGTCAATGAGATTATTATAGAATGCTGCGAATGGAATTTGATAGGTTTCCTTGGTTGTTTAAATGAATCCTAATTGAACTATACCTTGTTAGTCGTCTTTAATGAAACTCTCTCTCTCACACACACACACACACACACACACACATATATATATATATATATATATATATATATATATATATATATATATATATGCCGCAAACGTTTTTGGTTATAATGTGGATTTATTGAGAAAAAATATTATACTTTGTTTTATATAATTTCACAAACGTGTTTCTGGTCTGGAAACAAATATTCAGGTGAAAGTGGAGATTTTTACATATTATTAAAAATTTAATTTTTCTTCATGTTCAATGTGGAATATTCTCGATATGAGACATTCTGTTTGTGTGTTCATCGAATTTTCTTTTACAACCAAAAAACGTTTCGCACCCTCTTCTTTTTAATATATATATATATATATATATACACACATACACACATATATACACACAAATTAGGGAGGAAACAAATATTCGTACGCGTACAAATTTTTAATTATTCGGAGTATTGTCTTCATCGTTGTCGCCATATTTATTATAACGTTTCGGCCGCTGTACGCTCCGGCCTTCTTCAGGTGGTTGGAATGTCGAACTGAACCCTTTATTTCGCTCACTGGGGTAGACTGTTCTAGTTCCACATGCCATGTTTAATGGATGTTAGTTATCTCCTGTTAATTCCCTTCTCCAAGTTCACCACCGCCTTAACCAGGTATTGAATTCACACTCTTTTGGGTCCTGTCACTGGATCTAACTAACGCCTTTATCCACTGTGCCATATGTCCTTGAGGAAATAAAGGGTCCAGATCGATATTCCAACCACCTGAAGAACGCCGGAGCGTACAACGGCCGAAACGTTGTAATAAATATGGCAACCAAGATAAGGACAATAGTCCGAATAATGTAAATAATGTACATAATACCACATCTCAGAAATATGGACAGATACCTAAAGGCCGAAACTTTGTGATAAATATGGCAACAAAGATGTGGACAATAGTCCGAATAATGTAAATAGTATACATAATACCTCATCTCAGAAATATAGACAGATACTGAAAGGCCGAAACGTTGTAATAAATATGGCGACAAAGATGAGGACAATAGTCCGAATAATGTAAATAGTGTACATAATACCTCATCTCAGAAATATAGACAGATACTGAAGGGCCGAAACGTTGTAATAAATATGGCGACCAAGATGAGGACAATAGTCCGAATAATGTAAATAGTGTACAAAATACCTCATCTCAAAAATGTAGACAGATAATGAATAAACATACTTTTCATATAATTACCTGTACACAGATGCATAATTAAATATGCATAGAAAACAGAAAACAATTTTAATTTAATAAAAATAAATTCCATTTATCCATTTTAATTTAATCTATTTATAAAAATATATATAATCTTTAATTAATACTTTTTAGAATTCAAGATTTTCAACCGAAATCATTATATTTCCTTTATATGCTGCGGAATTCATTCTACCATCTATTACTTACATCTATTACGTTGCCAATATCTTTTGCTGAAAAAAAAAAAAATCCCCAAACCATTATGACGTCACCACCAAATTTCACTGTTGGAACTGTGTTCCTTTGTTTGAAGTCATCGTCATCTTTCTGCGATACATGATTTCTAGAATTACGTAAAAAAAAAGTTTTGTTTTCGTCTGTCCATAATACTCTTTCCCAATACGATTTTCCTTATCCTTATGTTGACGAACGAATTTTATTCTGGCATCTTTGTGTCTTTTCAATACCAGTGGAGTTTTCCCAGGTGGGGAGTGACTTTAGATTGTTCCTAAATAGTATTTTGAAATAGTCTAACGTCACGACGAGTAACGCTTATTAGGAACGAATCCGCACAAAAAGAATACAATTTATTTATTTTATTTGTTTATTGTCTTATTTTATTACCTATTTTAATTTGCACACCACATACACCTATATATATATATATATATATATATATATATATATATATATATATATATATATATATATAATGGACTCTCCTGTCGGTTTCGATGTATGATGTTCTGACAGCTTAGTTGATTCAGTTACGAAATTTTGTGCGATAATCTTAAGTGGCATTAAGACCCGCTAGCAAGAATGAGGGTTGTGAGATGAGATCACTGTTAGATTGGCTGACCGTTTAGTTCTTGCTCTCGCTTCTTAAAGATGATTTATTTATATATATATATATATATATATATATATATATATATATATATATATATATACTGCTGGTGTCTTATCAAGTGATAAGACACCAGCTGTATCCGATTCCGATGAAATCCTAACGGATGAAACGCGTTACAAGAATTTTTTTTTTTACAATTGTCATAATCTTTTTCTAAATACTGTTTTATATATAAAATTATACAATTAAAGTACCAAGCTCTGTTCTATCTTGAAGCGAAATTCTTGGTACTTTAATTCAATTTAATTCAAATAATTATATTGAAGTTTTCTGCTCTTGTTTTGAAGCATGAAAACTCTTATGTAGCGATGGAATCATATTTTTAAATAAATGATTATATTTAGGCTCTACTTTTGTATCAAGCACTGTTTTTTTTTTTAAATAATAACAAAAATACCAAAGAACTTTGGATTATTTACCTAACAAGTTCTTTACTATTTTCTATATATTTTGCGCACACACACACACACACACACACATATATATATATATATATATATATATATATATATATATATATATATATATATATATATATATATATATACTGAGTTGTAAAAGAATACAAAGTTTCGGCAAACGAGGCGTCATCTTAGAAACAGACAAAAGAAAGCCAAAAAGCTAATCAGCCCTTTTCCACGGAAACATGTTCAGTCCGGATGTACATAACCGCCTTTCCTGCAATTGAATGTCATTTTGGTGGTATTTCATTGAGATTAGGATTTTAGGGGGTAACCAAAAGAACAACTGTTATTTTAAGGATAATATTTAATGTCAGACTCTCCCAGCAACGAACGTATCGATATGTCGCGACGACGCCTTTGCAAAAGCAACCAGACGGAAAGTTTCCGGTTCGCTTGAAAATATTATTTACGCTTGTAAATCGGAAATTTAATAAAATAGCCGAAATCTTTCTTTCTTATTTCTTCCTCCTTTTGTACTTACATTTTTTCTTTATTTATTTCTTTATTTATTTATTTCTTTATTATTCTTCTTCGCTTGTTCTTCGACCTCTTTCTTTCTTTCTTTCTTTCTTTCTTCTTCTTTCTTATTTTGCTTGCTTTTTTCTTTCTTTTTCTTCTTCGCTTGTTCTTCTACTTCTTTCATTCTTTCTTTCTTTCTTTCTTCTTCTTTTCTTCTTCGGCTTGTTTTCTTCAATTTCTTTCTTTCTTTCTTTCTTTCTTTCTTCTTCTTCTTCTTCTTCTTCTTCTTCTGTCTTTCTTTTTTCTTGCCTGATTTCTTTCTTTCTTCTTGTTCGCTTTGTTCTTCTTCTACTTCTTTCTTTCTTTCTTCTTTTCTTCTTCGCCTTGTTTTCTTCAATTTCTTTCTTTCTTTCTTTCTTTCTTTCTTCTTCTTCTGTCTTTCTTTTTTCTTTCTTGTTTTCTTGCTTTCTTTCTTCTTCTTCGCCTTGTTCTTCTACCTCTTTCTTTCTTTCTTTCTTCTTTTTCTTCACCTTGTTCTTCTTCAATTTCTTTCCTTCTTACTTTCTCCTTCGTCTTCTGTCTTTCTTTTTCTTGATTGCTTTCTTTCTTTCTTTCTTTCTTTCTTTCTTTCTTTCTTTCTTTCTTTCTTTCTTCTTCTACGTCTTGTTCTTTTTCTACTCCTTTCTTTCTTTCTTTCTTTTTTCAAAGTCTTTTATCCCATCCATTTAGTGCTTTTCTTTTTCTCCCACTTCTTCACCCTTATTCTTTATCCCCTCCTTCTCCTCCTACATTTTCCTCCTCCTTTCTGTATTTCTTTCGTTCTTTTACTCTTATTTGATGTTTTCCCCCTCCCTACTTCTGCTCCCTTATTCTTTATTCCCTCTTTTTCTTTTTCTTCTACTTCTTCAGTGTCATCATCATCACCATCATCATCAACTCTTTATTCTTCTTCCTCTTTCTTGCATTTTATCATCCTACTCCCCCTCCTTTTTACTCTTCTTATTCACACTCTGCTCATTCTACAATATTTGTTCTTATTCCCCATCCTCTCTTTCTTCCTTTTATATTTCTACTTCCTCTTCTTCTTCTCGATCTTTCTTTATTTTCTTCTTCTTTTCCTTCTTCTTCTTTTTATTTGATTTTCCCTCCGTATTGTCTTTTGATTCTTCTAAATTTTTATTCAACCTCTTCCTTCTTCAATCTCCTCCGCCTCCTTCACTGTCTTCCTCCTTCTTCAATCTCTCCTCTTTCTTCAACCTCAAATTTCACCTCCTCCTTCTCCAATCTCTCCTCTTTCTTCAACCTCTTCCTTCTCTTTCAAATTTCCCCTCCTCCTTCTCTAATCTCACCTCTTTCTTCAACCTCTTCCTTCTCCTTCAAATTTCCCCTCCTCCTTCTCTAATCTCACCTCTTTCTTCAACATCTTCCTTCTCCTTCAAATTTCCCCTCCTCCTTCTCTAATCTCACCACTTTCTTCAACATCTTCCTCCTCTTTCAAATTTCCCCTCTTCCTTCTTCAATCTCCTCCTTCCTCTTCAATCTCCTCCCCCTTCTTCAATCTCCTTCTTCCTCTTTCTTCAACCTTTTCCTCCTTCTTCAACGTTATCTTCCTACTTCAATCTCCACCCGTTTCTTCAATCTTAGGCTCCTTCAAACTCCTCCTCTTTCTTCAACCTCCTCTTTCTTCTTCAACCTTCTTCTTCTCCTTCAGCCTCCTCATCCCCCTCCTTCAGACTCCTCTTCTTTCTTCCACCTCCTCCTCCTCTTTCAAACTCCACCTTCTTCTTCTTCTTCTTCTTCTTCTTCTTCTTCTTCTTCTTCTTCTTCTTCTTCTTCTTCCTATTTTTGTTTCTTCCTCATTGTTTTTCCAATACATCTAATTTTTATTCTTATTATTCTACTTCTATTCTTTTTCTTCTTCCCTGCTTAATTTTCTTTCCCTCTTTATTCTTTTTCCCTATCTTGATCTACTTCCTCTTTTCCATCCTCTTTCTTCTTCCTCCTACTTCTTTCTATCCTTCTTATTCTCCTCCACCTTCTTCTTCTTCTTCTTCTTCTTCTTCTTCTTCTTCTTCTTTCGTTTACTTTCCCGCCCACACCCTAACCTCTTGCTATCTAATCGAATGATATCTGATTGACGCTGGGGCCATATTTCTCGTCCAATCCACACGCCACATTTGATCGGACGCTTTCCGCAAGAAAATTGCCTAACCAACTCTAGATTATGAGTTGCTAAATATTCTTGAAATTACATTCACAGTGAATTCATTATTCAGTGGCTAAAGAAGTTGCGTGCTTCCAAAACCCACAGTCGGTCAATGAATACAGGTAAATAGAAATGTTTGCTAATGTTACGGGGCCGTAAAACCCTTCCACCAAACATCACAAGTCTCTCCTTTCAGAATTTAGGCGATCATAGCTCTCCATAACTTCCTATCCCTTGTTGGTTTAGCAGTCTTTCTTTTTGTTATCCGTCCAATATTCTTTCTATTATCCATCTACATAAATTCCTTATGTAGATGGCCAGACAACACCCACTGTCCTTTTTATCTTCCATATGTCCCGTGAGTGTCAAATTCTCCAAACCCTTTTCCTCATTTTATGTTCAAGAAATTTCAACTGTCACTTTCTGATTCTAATTCTTATTATAAGAGCCATTTTTAATTCAATTTTTATTAAGACTTCTTTTGTCCTGGGTATAACGATATACTACATCCGACAGCAAGAGCTCTTCCTGGGGGTCTGCAGGTTTTCAGGAGCACGGAACCACTTCTTAATTGCTGTTGTTCCCAGGTTCACACTGACCCAGGGTAATAGCACCTGTTAGGGTCCCAGCTATGGGCACATAGTGAATCCCAAAACAAAACACTGTAAAAGTATACAGTTTGTAATAAAAATACCAGCAATATATCTTCATGGCCAAAGATCCAATTGATGTCAATGGAAAATGTTAGACAGAGAAGGTGGAATGAATTACTCTCTTGGAGGTTAGATCAGCCATACTGAATCAAGGGAAAATTACTCTATTGGAGGTTAGCATCAGCCATACGGAATAAAGGTAAAAAGTACGCTCTTGGAAGTTATCATGAGCCATACTGAATCAAACTAAAAAGTACTCCTTTGAAGGTTAGCATCAGCCATAATGAATCAAGGGGAAAGTTCTCTATTGGAGGTTAGCATCAGATATACTGAATAAAGGTAAAAAGTACTCTATTGGAGGTTAGCATCAGCCACGCGGAAAAAAGTAAAAAGTACATTCTTGGAGGTTAGCATCAGCCATACTGAATAAACTTAAAAATTACTCTACTTGAGGTTAGCATCAACCATATTGAATGAAGGAAAATGTACTCTCTTGGAGGTTAGCATCAGCCATACTGAATAAAGTGAAAAAAAAGTACTCTCTCTGAGGTTAGCATCAGCCATAATGAAAAAGGTAAAAAAATACTCCCTTGGAGGTTAGTATCAACCATACTAAATCAAGGTAAAAAAAAAGCTTCACTCGGATTATTAAAAGAGAGTTGTTTTCAATTTTGGAGGCTTTAGAATTAAAAGCCATTTCATGCGTCAGTTAACAACAGATCGAATGTCATTTTCGGGATCAGCTGTCAATTTCACTTTATTGAAACTATACACGAGGAGTTATGGATAAAGATAATTCTAAACGCTTAAAGGAAAATATCAGATGAATTTATGTTATGATCCTTGCTAAATTTTGCTTCATATTGTACGAATACGATAGAAAAGAAATAAATGGAAAGTGATGATGAATTCTCAAATCTTTTTAATCGTTAATCTACCTAAAACCACTTAGCATTCAAAATACTAACTTTCAACTTATCTCGAAAACTGATTGCTGGCACTGATATATACGAGTTAACCAGGATTACAGGATTAATGTATTCTGGTTTTCCAGAAAGATTACTTGTTTGTTTTTTTAGCAGCTTATCAACTCTTTGTGGTTCATTTAATGCCGAAATTTAATTTTCTTGGGAATTTTATTTGACTTGTTTCCCTAACAGCATATCAACTCCATATGGGTCAATTAAGGCCGAAATTTAATTTTCTTGGGAGCTTTTATTTGGTTTGTTTGCCTAACGGCATATCTAATCCTTATGCGTCATTTAAGGCCGAAATTTATTTATTTATTTATTTTTAACATCTACACATCTACCCATTAAATTTGTCTACTTCTAAAATCGGTGAAGCCTGAGCGGAAGAGGTGCTTAACGGTGTATTTGCTTCCATTTGCAGTCGTTTTCGAACCCATGTAAACCAGCTGATAAATGGAGACCCTCGGGGCGCTCTCCTTTGTTTTACCCTCATTCTGATTTTTATTAATGATCTGCCTTGAAACCTTCTCAGTTCATAAGTTAACATCCACAGTGCTAATACCACGATTTTTGAACACACATCCCAAAATCAAAATGACCGGGGGTCCTTGCAGCTGATCTCTCTTATGATCGGGATCTAACAGTTCAATAAGGAAAAAACGGCTTGCAAACAAGTACTGTTTCCACACCAATGTGCAGACCCCGAATTCTTTTCAGTCACGATAAGCAATTCCACTCTCAATGGCGCTCCATGATTTGGACGTTCATTGAGTCTCATGTTCACTCCAGACATCAAATAAAACACATATAAATGACTAGGTTTCTTTCAGTGATTTTTTTTCGTTTTGTACTTTTGGAGTTAATGGCGATTTCTTGAAAGTAAGAGCTTTATATTCGTTTCTTTGTGCAGATCTATCGAGTTTCTACGCTATTTTATGCATATATGGAGATGCATATGACTAGGTTTCATTCCGTGCTTTTTTTTAGTTTTGCATGTCTGGACTTAATGGCGATTTCTTGAAAGTGAGAGCTTTAGATAAACAGGGAAAATATGGGGGCGAATATAAACCAGTCGGCAATGACCAAACGGACAGATGGGTTTAATATCAATTACGACTTCACGTCATTATCTGTCGGCTTTTTTTTTTTGTTGTTTTTTTTCTCTGTGTCTTACTTTTTGTCTGTCCGTTTGTCAGTCTGAAAGCAGTAACCCGTGTAATTTGTCTAGGCTCAAACTCAAACTTTCATTTTCAAGGAAATCCTACCTATTTCTCTGTATACTAGTAAAATCTCTCTCTCTCTCTCTCTCTCTCTCTCTCTCTTTTTTTTTTTCTCTATCTACGAAAGAACAGGATTGTAATAGTTCCTTGTATTGCTTCAAGAAGTATCTATCTTCTGGTATTCTTTATCTTTACAAAAATGGAGTATCGTTAACATATCCGGGATGGAGGTGCTTAATATTTAGCTTCCAGCAATGACAAAATCCAAAATTGTTTACGCGGTCTCGTGAGGAAAGACTTGTTCTCTAATCTGCAGCTTTTTCCTCACAGAGCTTTCGTTGCAATATCGCTTTTTTCCATAACAAATATTTAGATGACACCATTCTTTAGTTCCACCAACTGAAACCTTTGCTACTATTACGCAGAAATAATGTAAGAAAGTTTTCCTCAGACAGAATTTTTAGAAGATTGAGTGTCGGTTCATTTAAAGCAGATACATATTTTAGATTGGTTTCGTTTTGTTTAGTTTGTTTTACGGTATATCAACCTCAATGGGTCATTTAATGCTGTCAAGATTATTATTGCTGGTAATATTTTTTATCTATCTATCTCGGTATATATTGGTCTGGATTCGTTTGTTTTACGGCATATCAACCTCAATGGGTCATTTAATGCTGTCAAGATTATTATTGCTGGTAATATTTTTTATCTATCTATCTCGGTATATATTGGTCTGGTTTCGTTTGTTTTACGGCATATCAACCTCAATGGGTCATTTAATGCTGTCAAGATTATTATTGCTGGTAATATTTTTTATCTATCTCGGTATATATTGGTCTGGTTTCGTTTGTTTTACGGCATATCAACCTCAATGGGTCATTTAATGCTGTCAAGATTATTATTGCTGGTAATATTTTTTATCTATCTATCTCGGTATATATTGGTCTGGTTTCGTTTGTTTTACGGCATATCAACCTCAATGGGTCATTTAATGCTGTCAAGATTATTATTGCTGGTAATATTTTTTATCTATCTATCTCGGTATATATTGGTCTGGTTTCGTTTGTTTTACGGCATATCAACCTCAATGGTTCATTTAATGCCGACAATACAAAAATGTATTGCTGTCAATATTTTTTTCCAAAAATGTATTGCTGGTAATATTTTTTTCTTTAAAAATGCATTGCTAGTAATAATCTCTTACAAAAATGTATTGCTGGCATTAAAACCCATTTTTACACTTTCAGAATGTTTTGACCCCATTTTGGGAGGTTACCTATTTGCCCATATTTGGGACCCTAACAAGTGCTACTAATAGACGTGGGAACATCAGCAATTAAAGGATGGTTCCAATCCCATCAAAACCTCTTGATCAGAGGCCTTGTCGTTGGATGTAGTTTATCGTCTTACCCAAGACATGGATGTAGTTTATCGTCTTATCCAGGAGGCTATTTTGGATTTTTAAAGAATAATTTCTTTTTTACGGCTTATCAACCCTCTGTGTGTTATTTAAAGCAGAAACACATTTTGGGTTATAAGAATAATTCTTTCTTTGGGAATTTATGTTGGATTAACCATTTTTTTGCGAATAAGGATGATTTTTCCAAGTCCTACTATTTAACTCATAGCTGGGGAAGGAAATAGATTCATACATTTCTCATGGGTATTTACGCGTAAATGACTTCAATGAACCCGGGTGAATTTCGATTTCTTATTCCAAGCGCCTGTCCGTTACATCAGCAGCACATCCACGCATTTTTCCGAAGACTTGCTGCTTTGTGGAACAAGTGCCTACGTGGTTGCTTCCCTAAACACTATAGTCAGGGATCAACCGTCATTTATCTTCACCCCTATAATCTTCACTTCCCACCACCTCTTCTCATATCAGATTTCATTCATCGTCATCATTTGGGGCGCTTCAACCTGATGTTATAGTTAGTAAGCTTACCTCGCTAGATGAATTACTAATGAGTTCGATCCTTAATAGGCACCGCTAAACTTTCGGCCTTGTGCCACTTTTAAACTACGCTTAGAAGAGCATTTTGGGCAGTTAAACGTGGTGTAATGGTTAACAAGCTTGCCTCTTTAGATCAATTAAAATGCAAGTTCGATTCTCACTGGTTGACCGCAACCTTTCGGCTTTGTGCCAAATCTGAGCTACGCTTAGAAAATCACAAAAAACCCTCTACCTTGTGGGTTTCTCACGCCTTATATTGGGTCAATTTTCTTTACGTTCCTTTTATGGTATGTATCTCTGTATTGATGTAAGTCCAGGTGAAACAACATATATTTTTTCCCGTGACCCGTAGGGTCGTATGAGCAACATGTATACTGTTGTCGTGGTAGAAGTGTTGTTTCTTGGGCAAGAGAGCCTGATAAAGCCCAACTTACACCAGGCCGGTTTTGAATTCAAAGTTTTTTCTTCTCCTAGACCGGTGTCCACCCAAGGCTATAGAACCGAGTTTGACACTATTTAGCGGTCGCGTGAAAATTAAAAGCGAGAAATAATTAAGGTGAGAAGAAGCTATCACGAAAAGACATACTGAGCGATGTTATTTTTTTTAACAAAGAAATGTGGTAAAGATTTTATTTTCATTTGCGAAAAAAAGTATTTTTTCCGCAGAAGATAGGAAATTTGTAAGACCTCGGATCTGTCGGAATTAATTTATGCTATGACGCAGCGAAAGAAGATAGCAATCTTCCCATGGCAATAATGAAAATTTCAAATTGGTCAAGTGGCCTACGAAACAGAAGCTGGAAGATAATCATAATCAGGTCACGTACTGATCGAGAAAGGCAGAGAAAAAGGAAGGAGAAAGAATAAACCATTAACTATCTTTCGGAGATATCATTTGTTTTTGGAAAGAGACCGCCAGTTTTATTGTCCAGACCTGAACATTATAAAAGTTTGTTACCGGGACAGATAATTGGCGACAAAGTGCGAAGACGTCCAGCTAACCACGCATTTGACGCTGGCGAAAATCTCGTTGATAAATTCCAGATGACATTCGGTTAAGATCGAGAGTAAGGACCACACTACGAGTCGTAGGGGTCTTGTGTAAGGAAAAGAAAGAAAAGAAAAAAGGAAGATATTTTTTGTCTTTGAGCGATAATTATAAACACCCGCGCTGCCAAACGTCATTGGCTGAGTGGTGGCGTGAGCGGTGGGCGAAGGTAAACATATGAGAAGGAGGGGAGGCCTGTTGACGCCGCTGAGGGGATTGGTGTGAGATACCACTGTGAGAGAGAAGGGAAACCTGTTGACGCCCTCTGAGGGGATTGGTGTGAGATACCAATATGAGAAAAGGAAGAAGGACTCTGGGGCAGAAAGTAATGGACTTCCAAAAATGGAACGGCCCGGCAACTGATTGATTTCGGAAGAATCAAATCACAAGCCCACACCCGTTTTGGTGGGTAGGTTAAACAGAGTCGCACGAGTAGACGGCAGTTGAAGTTGGAGACGCAGACGCAGACGCAGACAGAGTTGAGCTTCAGAGGTTACTCGCAGGAAGCTGACTGAAAACGTTGGAGGCGAGCAGTTTTTTTTTGAAGAACGACTTAACAAGTTTTACGAATATCACCTGAAGATACAAAAACAGTTATTGAAGAACAACTTAAGATACCAGATTAACCCATCCGAATCAGCAAACGGGTTAAATCAGATATAAAATATTTGGTGCCGCGACCAATACCAAGTCACCTTTGCTCGGACATTGATTCGTCTGATTGATTTCAGGATAAACAACGTGGGTAGGGCGAAATGAGAGAGTTAGACAGACGTTGGGGTGACTGGGAACGACAAACTGAGTCTGAATCAGCAAAGGGTTAGAATGTCACATATTTACCAATAGCATTGATCGTCACAGGATAACACGGGGCGGAGAGAAACGTCACACGAGTCTGTCCTGCTATTTACCTATAGCTGGGGATTGGTGAGAAAAGAGGTTTCATATCTTTCCCAAGGCTATTAGCACGTCATTGAATGTAATCAGTCCGATCACTCAATCCTAGTCGCTATGCATTACTCCAAGATGTCGCTATATATATATATATATATATATATATATATATATATATATATATATATATATATATATGTAATATTAAGATTCATCCACCCGGCCGGCCTATAATTTCTGGTATAAAACCCTGGCACAACACATTTCTGGTTACATTGACCAAATGCTCAGAGCACAGTTGCCCTCTGTTACTAGCTATATTAAAGACACAATCTATTTCCTAAGAATTTCAACACTTTACCTGTTAAAAAAGATTTAAATGCCCCCAACGTTTCTGAAATTGATTCGCTCTAGCACCAGCAACGACTGGCGACCACGTGGAAATTTTGTCAACAACATTGAAAACACAAAGTTTATATACACTCAAAATTCACAAATAACAATATAAAAAAAAACAAAAGATAAAAAAGCGATTATATATATATATATATATATATATATATATATATATATATATATAATGAAATGGACAAAGTCCGACAATTAATTTAAGACATTTTTATGTTTATACATTCTTTTTATAGATACAAATATTTAAGTAAATGCTCTGTTTTATAACAAACAGTATTAGTAACATTTACCAGCCGAATGTCGGAGAAATTTTCATAGAAAATATTCGTCCTCCGACAGGAATCGAACCTGTATCCTATACGGAACCGTCATATAGCCTGACGTGCCTTACTAACCGAACGCTCCTCTGTGTTCGAAACGGTTGAGGCAAGTCAGGCTATATGACGGTTCCGTATAGGGTACAGGTTCGATTCCTGTCGGACGACGAATATTTTCTATGAAAATTTCTCGGATATTCAGACTGGTAAATGTTGTTTAATACTGTTTATTATAAACAGAGCATTTACTTAAATATTTGTATCTATAAAAAGAATGTATAAACATAAAATGTCTTTATATATATATATATATATATATATATATATATATATATATATATATATATCACGCAGTAGAAGTGTTTCTTGAGCAAGATAGCTTGTCGGTGTCCTTCTCCAGGCCGGCTTTGAATTCAGAGTTTTCCTTCTAGATCAGTTACCACCTGAGGCTATAGAACCGTGTCTATTCTGCTATTTACCTGTAGTATATCTATTAACATTAAAAAACGTCGTGCTTTGTTTTACTTTATTTATTTATTTTTTCTAACAAGAGAAAATGTTAAGGAGAGTTTAGAATTTGAGGTCTGTTCTGTTGTGATCTACCCCAAAGCTAAACCATACCACAACAGCAAAAGCACTTCGACAGAATTATCAATATTCCGTTTTCCATTTTTTTTTTTTTTTTTTCTAATTCTTTTTATTTTGGTTGTCGAGTCCATATACATCAAGTTTGTTTGCTTGTTCAATTTATCATCGCTTACAGATCTTAAAAATAACTTGCCAAGATTACTTACATGTTACAAAATTGAATCGAAAATAGACGCAATTCAAAACCTAACACTTGAAATAGTAACGCAGCCGAACATCTTTCCCTAACCTTTTCGGCAAAAATCGGAGATTGTTTTTTTGTTTTTTGTTTGTTTTTTTTTGTTTTTTGTTTGTTTGTTTTTGTTTTTTTGTTTTTTTTGCTTTTTTTTTCTTAATTACAAAATTAGCTAAAACTATTCAAACTTTATAAAAAGACGTCTATGTTTAAGCCTCCGTACCTCACCGAAGTGTTCTTTTATTTTAATTTTTTTTTTTTTTTTTTACCTATAGATCAACTAATAGAAAACTCGAGAAGCATTCAATGTAGATGATTACTCAGTTCAATTGTTAGAGAGAAGGAAGAGGAAATTAAGAACATATTATGAGAACGAATAGGAAATCGTTTAACCCTGGATTTAAAAAGACCAAGATTGTTGTTTTCAGGGAGTTACTCTCTCAGGAGTTTTGTTTCCGAAAATAACAACTGAAGAAGCTGTCTGAATGGAACTTCTTTTTTTTTTCTATCTATGGAACACGTAATGGCGATGATTTGCCAGCGTGAACACCTCTTAGCAGGTCCAAGCTGGGACGGTCTAAGCTGGTAATACTAAGGCATATATAACTCGTCCGAACATCTGCTGGGAAGCATTCCATGTAGATGATTACTCAGTCCAATTGTTAGAGAAAAGGAAGATGAAATTAAGAGCATATTATGAGAACGAATAGGAAATTGTTTAACCTTGGATTTAAAAAGAACAAGATTGTTTATGTTATGGGGTCCACCCCTTTTTCATACAAGTGGACTCGCCCAGTGTGTACTTGTACTGCTGCCGGTGAATGCCCGGGAGTTAGACGGGAGATACACTGATAGAGTGATACAGTGAACAGTGAGAGAGTAAGAGTGTGAGGTAACCGCTTTGTAGGAGTCACAGTTGCGAGCACGTAGACTCAGAAAGAAGTCATACTTCGATACTGAATTTTTCCAGACTGTATATATATTATTATTGCTACTAACCGCATTTCTGGATCTACTAACCGTAATACCAATTGTATTATTGCGTCAATACATTTATTTGCTATATTTCATTCCTGCGTTTGTCATTCATTTGAGACCGGATTTCATCTCGGAATCCACAACAGTTCATTTAGAGAGTCACTCTCTCAGGAGTTTTGTTTCCAAAAGTAACAACTCTTGGAAGAAGCTGTCTGAGTGGAACTTCTTTTTTTCTTCTGTCTATGGAACACGTAATGGCGATGATTTGTCAGCGTGAACACGGCTTAACAGGTCCTAACTGGGAAGGTCTAAGCTGGTGATACTGAGACATATATAACTCATCCGAACATCTGCCATAGTTAAAGCGATATAGTAGTTAAAGGCTGGCGATATTTCGTCTGTGGTTCAAGGGTTGTAGGGTGAAGAATAATTTATCACTCACAAGTCTGGGGTTTCAGTTGCGGTGAACAAGCTAGTCCAACGAAATAAACACGAATTGTGTATTTGGGCCAAAACAAATCATTGTAAATACATAGGATGGCTCGCCGTCGGGTAGGGGTTACCACGCTCGTCTGGCAGTCTACTGTTATGAGTTCGATCCTCGCTATATGCTCTATATCCATGGCCTTGTATCAGACTAAGCCAAACATGGTACAAGTATCTCACTGTGTAGCAAAGAATTAACTATTGCTCTACAGACTGCTCTCGTCGGTTGGACTTCCACTTGCACGTTTATATATATATATATATATATATATATATATATATATGTGTGTGTGTGTGTGTGTGTGTGTGTGTGTGTTTTTGTGTGTGTGTAACAATTGAGGGGCAGTGTATAAAATAACGATCACCCACCCGGTGCCATGAAAACTTTGTCCCGTTGACATGTACGGTTAACAATATCGAAGAAGGCTCGTATATATAAAACGCCACATATACCTTCAAGAATGCTTCGTTCATTTTAAGAAATACATTTTAAACTTTAAAAATTATAATTTAAAAAAGTGGACAGAAAACAATTCTTGTAATAATTCATTAGTCATTTATTTTTATTCACACTACATCCTTCATTTATTATTTATGCGAGTAATTAAAAGCTTATACAATTAAATAATTAAATAGTTTTAATGCAGTTTTTATGTTACGATTCAGAGCCTATATTGTGGAATTTGGTAATAGCTTGAGAAAGAAAATAAATTAAAAAATATATCTGATGATACGTTGCTCTTAGTAGGACGAAAAATAAGCAGACTCTGAAATTACAGATTGAATCTACGGACTGTCAAGGATTACTCAGACTTTCCAAAGTTTATATAAAAAATATTGAGCTTTGGGAACTTTTACAGTAAACATAATTTTGGTTATAAATATGTAAAATTTATAAGGATAATATACAGATATCTTTCTTTAGGTGTTTATAAATTGTACATTGTCCAATTATTACCGCTAACAACTAATTAATTTAAATTATAAAATTATACTTGGATTAAACGAAAATTACTTACAATATAATACATATTACTTACAATACATTCCTTCTCGCCGTCAGTTTTAAAGGAACGGGTTCACTAATATTAAAAGAAAACTTAGATCGATTTCAAATTAACAGATGTCTGCAATACTATTCTTCATTTGTATACATTTCTCAGGCTAAGGATCACTGGAATAGTAAACGATGGATTCCAAAATCTAAACGAAGTATTAAGAAGCAGAAAATGTCCATTAGAAACAAACAAGTGATCTGAACTGTTGTGTAATATCAGTCCTCCTAAAAAGCAGTGAATGCTGGCCTAAAACGAGACTTCAAGCAACGGACATTCTCTATAAGGATACTGAGAATTCACTCGGCCGAATGGGAAAGTTTTAAGGAAAATGCCTAAAAAAGGGGCCGATACCTGGAATTAGAAACATAGTAGAATTTTCTAAGACATAGAATGAGGAAAAAATATAAACCAGTTGGCAATCATCAAACGGACAGATTTGTTTAATATCAATAATGACTTCACTTCATTATCTGTCGGCTTTTTTTTCTGTGCTTTTTGTCTGTCCGTTCGTCAATCAGTTCTTCGTCTGAAACAGTAACTTGTGTTCCATTCAAATGTAATTTGTCAAGGCTCAAGTTCAAAATTAGATTTTCTAGGAAGACCTACCTACTTCCCTGTGTACTTGTAAAATCCCCCTCTCTCTCTCTCTCTTTATCTATCTATCTATCTATCTATCTATCTATCTATCTAAGCGAATTAACAGGATTTCTATTTACAGTATCTCAAAATGCAAACAAGTGCCGTTTCCTCACCACCATACAGACCCCGAATTCCCTTAAGTCACGATGAATGGTTAGGTTTTCAATGACGCTCAGATGTTCAATGGGACTTAAGTTCACTCCAGACCTAAAATGGAAATCATTTAACCAATCTATCGAAAAAGAAACTGGAAAAAGATCATTCTCTCTAGATGTGGCTCTTTCTGCCATGTTTTATCTTTATAAAGTTTGATTAGACCAATTTCTCAAGGCTCAAGTTAAGATTTAGATTTTTAAGAAAACCCTACCTACCTCTCCGTGTACTTGTAAAATCTCTCTCTCTCTCTCTCTCTCTCTCTCTCTCTGTGTGTGTGTGTGTGTGTGTCGCTCCGAAATAACAGGGTTGTTACTTTCAATACCTGTAAAATCAAATAGGCATCGTTTCCTCACCACCATGCAGACACCGAATTCTCTCCTGTCATGAGGAACAGTTCGACTCACGATGAGGTTTCATGTTTTGAATGTCTGTTAGTCCCCCACCGCAGGAGATACTGGGAAAATGGTCAGTTTCTTGTATAGTCCCAAGAAGTTCCTGTTTAATATTGGTTTCTGACGATTAAGACAAGACTTCAGGCAACAGAGATATCGTTATATATAAGGATACTGAGAATTTGGGATGGGGGGGGGCAGACCGTTGTCGTTATAAGGATTTTTTTTTATTAAAATGAGATACTTATATTTAGAATCAGAAAGAGAGTTGAAATTTCTAAGACACAGAATGAGGAAAGAAGACTTGGAAAAGTTGACACTCACAGGATACAATGAAGATAAGAGAAACGAAGGTGAGTCGAGGGTAAGCTGCCTAATGAATTTGGGTAAATAGATGACAGAGCAGATACTTGGAGTGATAGTGAACAATGAACATTGAGGGTTGCAAGGGATAGGAAGTTGGGGAGAATTTATCTGTATGGAGAGGCCAATATATTATTTTCCCGCAGGCATCGCCCGAATTGAATTCCTAAAAGCATTAATATTCAAAGGGGGCTGAAAATCACCTTCCGTTAAGCCAAGTCTTCACCTTACCCAAAAAGTGTGGCCCTTTATTTCACGATATAATACGATAAATATATTTGTAAGTGCTTAGAAAATTTGACACTCACTGGATATATAAAAGCCAACAGGGACATAGGAAATCAACGTTTAACCTACCTAATGAGCGTGTGTAAATAGTTGGCTGAACAGGAATTAGGAGAGATATCAAAAAGAAAAACTTTACTAAGAGCTACAAAGAATAGGAAATTGTGGAGAGCCATTAGCGTCCACGTCCTGAAGGCACACGGTACATAGAAAAGGAGGAAGGATTTGATAATATAAACTGCTATTTTTAATGTCAAAAGTAAACTCCTATCACTCCTTTTGGACATGAAGTGTGAGATTGATTTATACTTTTATTAAGGAATAAAATGGATCCCCCCAAAACACTACATATTAATTTAAACTGAGCATAAAGTGGGGGATCGGTTTTCTTTTGTTATTAAATAATAAACTGGTCCCCGATTACGGAATAATAATATCATCACTAAAAAAATATTTAAATACCTACATGTGAAAACGATTTACTAATAATAAGGACTTAACAAAATAAGACGTCATTCTGAGTAGCATGTATAAACTAGTGCGAATATAATATTCTACTGGGCATAAAGTTAGGTATCAATTTTATCATGAAACTGATAATCAACCAATAAACTAGGATTACATTATTTACATTATTCGGACTACTGTCCTCATCTTTGTCGCCATATTTATCACAACGTTTCGGCCGTTGTACGATCCGGCCTTCTTCAGGTGGTTGGCGACAAAGATGAGGACAACAGTCCGAATAATGTAAATAATGTACATAATACCTCATCTCAGAAATATAGACGAACTAGGATTATTATATCAAACCATATGGTAGTTCTCAGTGTGTATTTATTTATATATTTCCTGTCCCATCTATAGTGGAATGTGGGGAGGAGGGTTAATCAACTAAGGTCCGTAAATTTATGAGTAATTACTTCCCTTGGTCGTTTTAATAATCTATAAAAAATAAAATATCTATCTGCATTTAAACAAAATTAGTTCCCGAGCAAAATTAATTAGTTTCTTTGCCCATAGATTGCAGCCTTATTTGTCCAAGCTCTACATATGAGGCACTCAGTCATCGTCTTTCTTCAAGTTGGTCTTGAAATAGGCTTTGTTGTAGCTGTCTTTGTCGTTATGTTGCTAATCTTTTTCTTCGGAAAGATATTTCCATTTCACTTATATTAAACGCATAAACAATTTTAACACAAAAAGTTATTGAGCAAAAAGTGATTTATGTAATACCAGAACTATCAATGAACCATAGAAACGATTGCATTTGTTTACAAGTAACAATTACTTCCAAACAAATATATCACGGGTGTTTTATTAACGTTGCCATAGTCACTACATACTTTATCTGAATATGTGAATTAGGATATCCTAGATTCAACTCACTTTTATACTTTAAGTATATAATTCAATAGCAATTAAGTGATAAATTTAGTATCAATATTGTAGGTGCAATTATATGTCCCTGTAGTGTTTAAATACATTGTAGTTTTGCTTTAGTATCCAAGATTCAACACAAACTTGCTCTATAAATATTGAATGATATTTAAATAATTCCAGATGTTTTACATCGTTTTATGCATTTAAGAAAATTATGTACGGTGAACATCATAAAATGGAAAATTCCCTTGAAGAAAGGAGGAGATTAGAACGAGTAGAAAAATGAAGGCAGCAATTACGTTTATCTTAGGATCAGATCCAGGATGAAAGGGTGGTTAATAGACAAAGATATTGACAAACATCACATGAATTCCATGAAGCAATATGAGCACAAGCCAGGAGACGCAAAGTTCAGAGGTGAACTAATGAGACAGAAGAAGAGCTTAATATAAGGGGAGAAAAAGAAAGAAAGAGAGAAAAAGAGAGAGAGCAGTGCAAAGAAAACATTAAAAGCAACGGAGGAAGAAGTTATTTCAAGAAGAGTTGCTATGAGAGAACGTGTAGCTGAAAGAATTCAAAATGAAACAGCAGTGATAGAAACTAATGCAAGAAGAGAAGATATGAGGATAGCATTGAAAGAATGTCTTTGGGAAGAAACAAAAGAGCAATGTAATAGATGAAGGAATGAGAATATTGGCATGCCTTGAGAAATGCAAGAGATGCACAAAACAGAGTTCAGAGAGTAAATAATCTTCTGTTTACTGAAGTCAGTTATCAACAACATAGCTATGGCGGATAAAAATAAGCCATCATTTTTGACGGCATGGGTCCACTAGTTATATAATAACGAGGCTATTTCTTAAGATAAACTTTAACCTGGTTTATTTATGAACTTATCAATTATTCTGTCAGATGAGTGAAGAAACCAGCCAAGAATTTATTTCCAAATCACTGTATAACAAAATAATTTTGTTGGTATGATATGATTATGTCACTACAATGTTTAAAAATACATGGAATGCCTGACCGTCATTACAATGGTTAGAGGAACTCTTCTAGCTTTTGAGATTCATCTCATCTAGGTCAATTATCAACAACACTCGCGGCCAAGAACGTTTGTTTTCTGAAATTGTGACCCGGGTTCGAATCTGATCCCCATATCAATATTAACTTTATTTGTATTTGCGATAGAAATAATTTGTAAAAAGAATTAGAAAGAAGTAAATCTATACTTTTTCAGGTTTTATTGAAATTTTATTTAAGTTTACATATGTCCGCCATCATTAGCAATACGATTTTGCAGTTCACGGAAAACATTTGCCAACTGATTTACAGTAATGCCTGAAATCACATTAGTTATTTTAGCTACACTTAAAACTAGTTACATTAAACTTTATAACATTTTTTACAGATTATTTCTCTCGCAAATACAAATAGTTATAAAGTTTTTAAAGTGCACACAATCTTTATGGACACCCTGTATAATAATTAGAAAATATTTAAGGTCTCATATGTGTAATCCTAAAAATAATAATGACTTTAAAAAAAAAAGACGCCATTTTTTACAGCATGGCTAAATTCGTATAAGTAGGGCATTCTATTTGTACATAAAGTGGGGGATCACTTTTCTGTAGACATTCTGTAATCAACTGATACCCCACACTAAGAATTATTACATATTTATGTAACAACTAAGCTTTCGAGTGTGATCCTTCTATTAATAGTAAGAATATAACAGAATATGACTCATTTTTTATTTGCATGGTTAAAATTGTGTAGAGAGAATTTGCTAAGCTTTGTAAATAACCGGTTTAATATCATGTTAAGATCATTCACGCATATGGCAACTCACGGACGATTAACAGTAAGTGAGTCATTGATTCGTGAACATTATATTTCATAGGAAGTTGCTTACGTCTGCTAATAACGTTTAGATACCAGTAGAAATCTGGAGTGAATTGGTCAAGGCACCATCGAAGCGATCTGAAGTGGGTTTGTGTATATTCCCCACCAATCTCCAAGCAACAGACACGTTACTAATGAGATTCGACTGGAAATAGAAGCAAATAAAATGTCTTGCAATAGCAAAATTTCTTCGGTAGATCGATAGCCACTTTGTGGGAATTTGCACACGTTTATATAGATTTGTGCAACTGTGTGCGTGTGCACACACATGAATGAATGCCTATCCATTCAATCTCAACCACATTTAAATAAGAATGCTCTCCATAAATACCCCTGCATATATATATATATATATATATATATATATATATATATATATATATATGTGTGTGTGTGTGTGTGTGTGTGTGTGTGTGTGTGTGTGTGTGTTATATTTAAGACGACAGAAAAGGTAGTGCGATTAAGCTTCTTTATTTAATTTTACTCTGGACACAGAGTGCGTAGAAACTGTCAAAATGTTCCCTAATTCCGAGCGCTGTGAGATATACTTTTAAATATTATCAAGAATGATTTTATTTTTACTTTTCCGAACACAGTCAGCACATTTTGGCCGTGTTCGTAGTTAATATTATTGTGTATTGGATTTTTCTTTTTGTATTATTAAGGCTTCCGTCATTCTTAATCTTTTTTTTTTTACATGTGGATGAGATTTCTACTAGTATGTTTCGGATGAAGTCTGGTAAGTTGTGTGTGTGTGTGTGTGTGTGTGTGTGTGTGTGTGTGTGTGTGTGTGTGTGTGTGTGTGTGTGTTTAAATGGGTTCTGATGGAGCTGCGGTCAGATAAGTGTAAGGTAAGTCGTCGGGATCGGCATGTAGTAGTGTGACCTATGTCATTATTCATACGTTCGGTTTGATCAGGAACACAGTTCCTTAAGAGCCATTAGAACTCATAAATAATATTTGTTCTTTGTAGTTTTGATTTTGCATGTGTTTTAAAACTTTTTTATAGTTGATAATTTGATATTTTGTTTCGGTCAATTAGAGTAGTGTATGTCTTTTTATTTCTAAGCGAAGATTCACCTTGTCTGAAGTTGACGTGCATTTGGCTTTTGTAGAAAATATTTATGGTATTTTTGATTGCCTGTTCACTATCCTCATTGTATTTTTTGGAAAGATATAGTCTAATATGCTGGTCGATGAGGTGCGTATGTTTTATGATGTCAACGAACACTCGGTTGATACTTTTGTAATGTCAACGAATACTCGTTGTCACTTCTGTAATGCTCGTTGTAGTAGAGACTTTGCAATCGCAGATACAACTATAGTACGCCGTTGAACAATACTGGTATCAGAAATAGTATAGTGAACAGAGTAGAGAATAGCGGTCCATATAGTAATAGAGGATCGAGTAGAAATAGCGATCAATTAGACGCCACGCTATTTTCTACTTATGCGTTTCCCCCATGGTCACGTAATCCACTTAATTCAATAATAGGATCGTCTGTGTTCACTGCAGGTCTATGTTCAAACTCAAGTTTCGTCAACGACGGTTTATTCCTATATAACAGTGGGAAAAACATCGTTTTGAATTGTTGAATTCTTTAAGGAAAAGTAGACGACAGGATGAATTCACGTGTGCCCTCTTTAGGAAGTTTTTTATCGATGCTATTTTGTGGCTGAGTGGGCGTTCACTCTTAAAATTAAGGTTTCTAGTTTCTAATAGTGAGATTTTTATACAATGAGGGTATAAAAGTGTTGTTACTGTTTTCTAGGAATTTTTTTTTTTTTTTACTAAGTTTATGGATAAAGTTAAGGACGTAGTTTTTTGGGGGTTTTTTTCTTCCAAATACGGTTTTTGAGAGTATTTCTTTCGTCATGTTCGCTAAAACAAAAGTTCCATAAAATTGTAACAGGTCTTATCTCCGTAACTGGGTCTGGGTGGTGTTCATACCAATTTCATTCAGTTTCCTTCCCGTAGAAGTTGCAAATTTTCCAGTGCAGATATTGGCCCACTCTGTCATGCCGGGTTTTATATTCAGTGGGTGCCAATACCGTGTAACCTGATACGAAATGGTCAGTTTTTTCTGGATATTTGTCAAAGAATGTGCATTTTGGGCTAACACAATATTTTAGTATGTGTGCTTGATAATTTCTTGTTAACATGTATTCATCCTGTGCAGCAAGGATAAAACCTTCAGTTTCAGCTTTTAATCCTGCATTACGTAGCCACTGATGGGTATGGGGTTTGTCTACATCAGCTTGTTTGGTACGGGTAGAGAATTGAACGTAAAGAGGTTTATCTTGCCATCGTTTCTGTTATTTGCATTTACTTTTGCTTTCTTTTTTTGTCGGTGAACGTGCTTTAATTTTATGTCTTCACCTATTTGAAACTCCATTTTGAACTTGTTGGCTTCCTTTATTACTGAATAAAGTCCTTATAACTTTCATGTTCTTTGGCACATAACATCATCCAGTTTTCTATATTTTCCAGGTATCTTTGAATGCCAATAGTTGTAGTTTTGTAGGACAGTGCTAGTTGAACTAATCCTCTGCCTCCTTGGGATCTGGGCACATACAGACGATTAAGCTTCCTCATTCTGGCGTCCATTCGCTTAATGTCAGCCATGATCCAGTTAAGGATGGTGAAACTGTATTCTACCACAGGGACAGCGAAGGTGTTTATGTCTGGTATTCTTTTTTTGTTTTAAAAAATTCAGCAATTTTATTGGACTTCGTCATATGAATTTTGGGGAGCTGGTTTCTGTCTGACATTTCTTGAATGACGTGGTCTTACGCTTCGATGATTTCACTTTTATGGTTTTCAAGGAATTCTACTTCAATGAAGTTGGGCTCATCTTCAATGACATCGTCTTGATAACTGCAGATTATGTCACAGGTAGATTCTTCGATTTGATTTTATTTCCTATGAGCTTATTATTTCGTATCTCATTTATTTTAGTTTTTACCTCATCCTCTGCCATATTTCTTTACTGCTTGAGTGATGGGTTATTATATTCTGTCTTATATTCAGTTTTATCTTATCTATTTCTGCATTTGAGAGTCTTTTTTGTTTCGCACGATGTCCCTGCGGCCATTGGCAAGAATGTTTGGGTTGAGGTGGGGTCTTATTTCACTTCCTACCATAGTTCTCTATATTTGGTATGTCTGATTCGTGGTGTTCTTTGCTAGGTTTTCGAGTGCGGTGAAGAATGATATCATGACTTGTTGACACTCTTCGCGAGACCATTTCGTTCGTTTTCTTTTTATTAGTTGATTTGGCATTGAGTCACTTGGTCCAAGGTTGGGAAATATCCGGGTTTGGTAACCAAGTGTTTTTTTCGGCTCCAGACTGGTTCCTCTCTGGGGTACGCGGTCCTTATTGACCCGGGTGACGGTCGATTCGGTATGAAACTTTGTTCGTAATCACTGAGATTCGTAAAATTTTGTGTTTGGCAAGGGAAAATTTTGTTCAAGTTACCAGCTCAAGGACGACAGTCGAACAAGACCAGGGAGCTCACTGTGCCCATGATATAGTGGAGATGGGGGATTATATTCATATATCCATCGTTAAAGAGCTCCTTATTGAGTACTGTATTCGGGTGGGTTAGCATATGCGTCTCGAGATGGCACTGACTATACTAAGTTTTAACTTAGTATAAGCCGCAGTGGCCACTGCTCGTTGAAATATCAGAGGTGGACATACTTTACGAGTGAGGCTTATTTTAAAAAATGGACAGGGTAAAGTAAAGTAAAAAGAAAGAAATGAAAATGAAAAAGAGACTTAAAATAAGAAAAAAATGTCATTTAAAATGCTATAAAATGTACGATTCCTTACATGTTGAGACACAGTATACTGTGAATGTAGACAAGATTGTTAGTATAAATGTCTCGGAATGGACGAATGGTCAGACATGTGTAAAGTAAGACGTCTTGATAATGTAGTTGTTGTATATCCAACATATATATATTTTTTTTTGTTTCTTTTTTATCGGAGATACATTCACCCCAAAACATTTGTATTGATATATAATATTGGTTTTACGTAACACATCTGTTGGTGGGGAGGAGTTATTACGAATAAATAAAGTGGTTGTATTTAATTTGTATTATATAAATTATAATATATATATATATATATATATATATATATATATATATATATATGTGTGTGTGTGTGTGTGTGTGTGTGTGTGTGTGTGTGTGTGTGTGTGTGTGTGTGTGTTATATGATTAATTGCATTTTTTTTATTGGGATCCATAGGAAATATATTGGTACGAATGAGGCTTTTTTATGATTTTATCATCCTGTTTGTAGTTAGCATGCTTTAATTCGCGCTTGAGCATCACACTCCAGCATAAAAGAAAAAAAAAGACATAGTTGATAATTTTTCACATTCGAATGAACGCTAAAGCATAACTGTCAGCCGTTGCATTTAAACGCAAAAAAAAAAATTCAGTAACGGATAGTTACACATAGATTTTGCCTTACCGTGTGCAACCCTGATGATGATCTCAGAAAGAGATAGAAAGTACCTGGGAAATAAAATGATTTTCACTGTTACAGTGCATTTCTTCCCTCATTTGATTTTAATGCACGGAAAATATTCGTGGATATGAAATGATTATGCTAAAAATAAGTAGACATAATGTTTGTAATTTACTTAATCAGACATGCCTAAAAGAGTATTTACTACCTAAATACACACACATACACACACACACACACATATATATATATATATATATATATATATATATATTATTATTATTATTATTATTATATCGACAAGTTCTGTCTGTCAGTTTTGTAATTAATTTCTTTCAAATTTCCGAATTAGTTGTTTTATGTAATCGATAAATTTACCAAAGTTCATATTTATTTTTATTTTATATTATTTTTCTCGAGTACTTTCCTATGTTTCTAGATTTGTTTTCTCTTATTGTGTTTTGTGTTTGTTTATGATCATCATTAAAACTGTTTCGATTTGAGGTCATGAATTAACATATTCTCTCATCTTCAATGACATTGTATATGGATTCGACAATATTTTACCAGCTTTCTCTGTCCTTTCTGCGCTTGTGGATTCGTCACAGATCTTCCTTGATTGTAAAATCCTCGAAAGGAAGAGTGGGATCTTTCTGCCTTTTTCTTTGAATGTCTCGGTTGTAACTATAGTGGTTCTTGGATTACCTCTGAACTTTTTGAAGTGATTCTTTTCAAAGTAAAACTCCATGGCTTTTTGATAGCTAGGCATTCTGGATCCATTCGCAAAATATTTCTCACTATGCAACGTCTTAAATAAGTAGTTACTGCTACGCCGTAACTGGAGCAGCCATTACCTACTCCGCCAAATTAATTTGATGGTCTATGTAATTGTTTTTAGTTAATTCCGGCGTCCCCACGTTTGCTGGAATCAATTCCAAATCACTCACGGTGACGTCATTTAAACGGTTAAACCATATTTTTATGTGAATATTATATATAGTGTGTATATTATATACATTATATACATATATTCAAACAAAGAAAATACACTATAAAAATATCCACCTATAATTGATACCCTAACATTTAAAAGAATCACTATACTATAAAAGCATTAACTAATATATTAATAACAAAGCAAAGACACACGTGTGTATGTATTTGTGTACACGTGTTATTACGTAAAAATGTATGTATATGGCGTCAAGATCCTCCATGAGGCATCACAAAAATATGCAGAACTGAAGAGA
Organism: Acanthosepion pharaonis; assembly: GCA_903632075.3. NCBI lineage: Eukaryota > Metazoa > Mollusca > Cephalopoda > Sepiida > Sepiidae > Acanthosepion > Acanthosepion pharaonis. The sequence goes on from CAHIKZ030000005.1 coordinate 144,662, forward strand.
GGGATTCGGAAAGGATCGCTGAATTGCCATGACGATTTCATATTGCCATATTTTAATGTATTTATATATATATATATATATATATATATATATATATATATATATATATATATATATATATATATATACATATTAATCACACTGTATATATATATATATATATATATATATATATATATATATATAAATATATATATATATATATAAATATATATATATATATATATGTATATATATATATATATATATATATATATATATATATATATATATATATATATATATTAATCATTAATCATATATATATATATATATATATATATATATATATATATATGGGGCATCACAAAAATATGCAGAACTGAAGAGAAGGGTTCGGAAAGGATCCTGAATTGCCTGTATATGTATATATATATATATATATATATACATATTAATCATTAATCACACTATATATATATATATATATATATATATATATATATATATATATATATATATATATATATATATATATATATATATATATATATATATATTAATCATTAATGTAGTGTATATATATATATATATATATATATATATATATATATATATGGGGCATCACAAAAATATGCAGAACTGAAGAGGGGTACGGAACGGATCCCTGAATTGCCATGAGGTGCCAACCTGGCCATGTGCCCAATGCAATCGGATATGTCTGTCTAGGGCAGGTCGGATCAGTCACCAGAAATCATACCAACACCAACAGTCTCTTGTATATGACGATTTCGTAATTGCATGCTTTGAATGCCCGGCCCGCACTAGGATGTGCTATTCCAGGTTGGGCCTAACAAGGAATATAAAAAGGTACATTAGAAATGTTGATGCTCAAAGTCAACTTCCACCACCCGGAGATGAATTTGATATGCAACTTATGTGACAAGAAATGCAGATCGATGGCTGGCTTTATGAGCAATTGTCGTTCACACAACCGATGAATGCAGTGTTGTGGGGGTAGTAGTTTAACTGAAGGGCTGCACACGTCAGTGATGGTCATATTCACTTTGTGAGTCGACAGCCATTTTATACATGTATATACAGGCTATATCAAAAATACTTTAACAAATTTTGGGGCCGGGCTCCTTACACCAAAACAAGGAAAAAAGTTCATATAAACACATGTTCGCAAATCCTTCTTTTTTGAGTTATTAAGTTTAAAGAAAGTTGACGGTAGATAGCGCTGTTTTTTTATATAGACTAGGTTACATTTGTCATTCGTGTATATTTTTGGCGAGTCCTTCTTTAACGTTTAACGTGTGTCGTAGTGAGTTTACTAAGGAGTGTTCCGTTTAACAATGGCAAGATATTAATATCGTGAGCAGGCAGATATGATTCTTATATACGGTCGCGCGAATGGCAATGGAACAGATTGCATTTTCAGACCGAAGGCAGCCGAGTCATCCATATTTTGTTGCTGTTTATTATTACGTTGCTGAGACAGAATCCGTGGCACCATCAACTATGGATCGAGGAAGACCTAGATCAGCTCGTAGACCTGACCACGAAGAACACATACTATAGGCTGTCGCAGACATTCCAGATATTGTTTTGGTGTGAGGAATCCTCCCTCGAAATTTGTATTCTTGATTTGTGTTTTTGATTTAAATATATATATATATTGTTGAAACTTGACTAATGCATGGAATAATAATGCAACACAAAATGTACTTAGAACAAAATGTATTGAAACAAGAAAAGTGTACACAATATTTACATATAGTCTTTTGTATATTCCTGGTAAGACCGTTCCTGGAGAATGTGTTGACTGAGTCGCAGTCGGCCAGAGTCTCTGGTTGAATCTCTTGATTCCTCCCTCTCTTCCCGGTACCAACCATATTTATATGGTCGGTACTCCCACTATGCAAATTAGGTGGATCTACCATAACATAATATATATATATATATATATATATATATATATATATATATATGGTTACGCGTCAAGGACAAAGTTAAATACAATTTAAATGATGCAAACATCCCTATAGAGGAGTTCGAATTTGCTATTGAAACTGAGCAAACTGGAGAAATGCCTGCCACTTGGGTATAACCAACTTTGAAAAGAATCGTTTCAACCATCTGAGAGAATTAAGAATTAACACTAAATCTCGGGCTAATACATCAGCCCATATGACGGTCATCCCTACAGTATGCCCTTCATGTGGATTTGTTGGCAAATCCCGTGCAGGATTGTTGTCTCATATGAAACATAAACATAAAAACTGAACTGAAAGACACTCATACGTCGAAAAAAGACAGGAGAGTCCATCATATATATATATATATATATATATATATATATATATATATATATATATATATATATTAAATGGATTAAGTCCGACAATTATTTAATATATTTTTTGTTTTTACGCTATTTTTATTGTTATGGGAACTTACCCATAAAAATAATGAACTATTCCTGACATTATAAATACTGCGCCTCTCAAGAGGTATGAACAGATATTGTAAGACGAGGAGAGATAATTGAGAGCATATTGTAAGGACATTGGAATAGTGATACTTGTCGAGACAACATAGTTCACTCTAACCAAATCTGATACTCATTACTAATACTTCTACTTCTTTGTGTTATATTTCTGTTGTAATATATCTTTGTATTCCATAGCTGTGTTCGTGTTATTCTTTCATTGGTTCTAACCTTGGGCCATCACCGTGGTACAAGGAACTTGGACCATAACATTTATAGAGGTTCGATTCCTGTCAGCGAACGCAAATTTTCTACATTCAGGCCGGTAAATGTAATTAAAAAATAGTTTAAAAACGGAGCATTTACTTAAATAAACTGAACGTATAAACAGAAAATATATTAAATATTTGTGTGTGTGTGTGTGTGTGTGTGTGAATGTATGAATGTAAGCATATACATACAAATTCAAACAACAATAAATAAAAAATTAATAATAAACCTAGCCTCATTTAATTAACACGCCAATACTTAAGATACCACCAAATCAAATAAAAAACAAAATACTTGCCAAATGAAGACATATAGGAATAGATGCCTTATCATTTAAACTTTAAAAAAATATATATTGAAGTAAAAATAACGAAATACAATTTTCCGAATTCAAGAAAGATGTAGAACGCAATAGAAAAACTGTATTATTAGCCGACGTTTCGTCCAATATAAACTTTTTCAAAGCAAAAACGAAATGAATTTATTGAAAACAAAGTAACTATTAACAACAAACAAAATGTTCTTAGCAACTAAAAGAATTTAGAAAAAGCTATTGTATTCATATTGCTTTTATTGTTGTGTTGACAGATTCAACCATTTTCTTTTGATTTCTTGATATAGTTGCTGTGTACATTGGCGTGGGAAAGTAGTAATTATATTAGGAACGGTGATATTTGGAAAAAACCTGGGCGTAGATTAATAGTTGGATAATATTAAATGGCTGTATTCTCGTGGATTTTCCTTCTGAGTGAGTTTTCTTTTTTTGAGTGTAGCATTTTTATCATAAAAATTGTGGTTGAATTTATTTCTATGTATGACTACTGCATTAGTTAGGTTGTTATTTCTGAGGTCTCTTTTGTGCTCATAGATGCGTTTTTTTTTATTATTTCTGCTTGTTTCCCTAATATATTATGAGGAACAGTTTTAGCAATTTATTTTATAAATGCCTGCTTCAGAAATATTGCTATTACTGTTTGAGGATCTGATTATATCCATAATGGTTTTGGAAGTGTTAGTGACTATTTTATTTATTTGAGGGCTGCAGATTCTTAATACTCTCAAATAGAAACCTATAATGTTTCCATATTTAATTTTAGAAGAGTGGTTTGAGTAGAAATTGATCAGGTTATTTTTGTTTGTGGCCTTTCTGTAAACGTCAAAATTGAGTTCATTATTATTTCTGTGTAACATGATATCTAAGAAGGGAAGAGTGTAGTTGGTTTCAGTTTCAAAAGTGAAGTCTTTTGTATGTTCAACGCTGTTAAGTTGGCTGAGAAGATCTGTTAAATTAGTATTTTGTGGCTATATTAGTAGTGAGTCGTCTATGTATCTGAATGTTTTTGAATGGGTCACTTTCTAGAAACTCTAAAAAAAGAGAAGCAAGAACGCCGCTGAGAGGAGATCCCATTGGTAAACCAAATGTTTCTCTGTAAAGTTCCTTATCATATGTAAAGAAACATTGCTTGGTGATTAGCTGCCATATTTTTATGATTCTATGTGTAAGTAAACGTAATTTAATTTTTGCTTTTGTTAGGTGTTTTTTTAGTAGATTTAAGCATTTGCCAATAGGGACGTTTTTATATAGAGATTTTATATCTAAACTACCCATATATATATATTTCTAATGTCTATGTTTTTAATTTGTTTAGGAGGTCATCTGAATTTTTTTTTATGTATAATGAACTAAAAATACCGAGGAGTGGTGTTAAAATTCTGCTTAGTTTGCTGGTTAGTTCATGTGGGGCGCTGCCTATCCCTGATATGATAGGTCTCATTGGTATGTTTGGTTTATGTGTTTTTGGTAATCCGTATAATGTGGGTGTTCTTGGATGGTATTCCATAAGTTTTATCCAGAAGAATTCTTCATTTTTTAGTAGCTTTTTGATGTCGCTTGTGAATTTTTGTGTTTCTTTTATAGCTTTGTTTTCATTTACTTTTTCATAGATGTTATCATCGTTAGAGCTCTCTCATCTGTTGGTAAATGTGTTTATCCATTATTACAATTCCCCGTCCATATCAGAAATAGATATATAGACTTTTTTTTTTTTTGATTTTTTTATTGTTAGCTAATTCTTTCAGGGCTTTGATGTAGCTTCGAGGATGTGCAGTGTCGTTCGTATTTTTGCGTGTAGCTGTTATTAGGCCTTGCATATAGCCTTTGGTAAAATCAAAGTCGTTGTAGTGATAATTTTTAATTATGTAATCTGTGATGTCTTATTTTGGTATTCCAGTGGAAAATTTCTGGCCCAAACTGAGGGCTTCTAATTGTGTATCCGATAGCTACATACAAAACAATAAATGAACGAAACCGCACTTCCTTGAAGATACATAAAAGCTCTTAAAGAATTAGCTAACAACAAAAACATCCATATATCTATTCTTAAGAGAGTCGCCATTGAATATTATCCAAATATTAATCTACGCCCAGCGTCGGCTAATAATACAGTTTTCCTATTGTCTTTTGCCTTTATACATATTGTCTTTTTCTACGAGTTACCTCTAAGAAATTTTTCATATATAGATAGATAAATAGATACATAGATAGATAATACCGGCAAAAAAATGATACCTAACGTTTTAAATGCATTCTAAAAATGAAAAAAAATCTTGAAGCTTTTATTGTAGTTTTAATTCCCAGCTAATAGATTACATTTAATATTTCCAATAAGGCTGTATTTCAAACCGAATGTAAATTGATTGGAATTGTGGCACCATGCATACCTGACGAGGTGAAAAGAAATATTCATAGATATATGATTTGTTTTTTACGGTTTATCAACTATTTAATAATTATTTAGGGCCGAAAAATATTTTGGGTTTTAAGAATAATTCTTTCTTTACATTCAAGCGATCTGGAAGAAGGAAAGAGAAAACGAAGAAGAAAGAAAGAAAAAATAATACGAAAACAGGTCATAGGCGAGCACATACACGCTCGGCTGACAGATAACAGGTGTCGAAAAATATTCCGGTCAAGCATCTGACCGAGATCCGCGGAAATGGAAGTTATTATCAATTGGTTGTCACCCAAGGAAAAAGAAAGAAAAGAAGAAACGAAGTTTAGGGACAATGAAAATATTGATAAGTAACAAGTGGAAAGTGTGTCATTGGAATGATAGTAAAGGTCTAAGTGGGTGGGGAAGTGTATCTAAGGATATGAAGGCAAACCATTAATACGATAACACAGACAGTCTCCAGAATTAGAAAAAGCCACACAAGATGATGTCGCTGAAAAAATTTTTTTTGAGATAATAAAGATTTTTATTATCGGAACTTCGGGCGGAGGAAAATGAAATATTTTTATTTCGTTCAAAAACGCCAACAGGTCTGAGAAATCCCTTTCTTAGGTCATATCCAATTAGCGATAAACTGCTTGACAAATACCACATGTTAAAAAGCCGAAGGTGTCATCTCAGTCGCTCATGATAAGGGCGATTTAAATTAATATTTTTGTTTCTTAAGCAAGGTGTTTCTTTCCCAAAACAAAGCCACGGATTGTCCACGCCCGACTAAAGACGTCATTGGCTAAATAAGATCACATGACACACGAAGGAGGAGGAAAGATACCCGACCAGGACCTCATTGGCCGAGAGCGGTCACGTGATGCACGAGGAGAATCGGTCGACGCCCCTGTCAGAAGTGTAAGTGTAAGGAGCCGATACGAAGAAGCGGGGAAGCGGGTATACGCCCCTCAGAGGCACAGTAAGGAAGTGGGAGTGAGAGTGAGTTACCGAAAATGGAAAATCCCTAACCAGAAATAAGAAGGGTGGATACGTATTTAGAATTATTGAAAAACCCCTGGCGCCGACAGACCCACCCCAGTTTTGACTGCGTCAATAAAAACGAGACCCCAACCGACAGAAATCAGTTTGAGCCGCGGACGGCGGGCCAGGTTCGTTCGCCCCTTTGCGGGCAAGAGAGGCCAGTTCGTTTGGCCTAAGTGAAGAAGTTCGTCCGACCCAAGCCGAAGTGAAGAAGTTCGTCCGACCCAAGCCGAAGAGAAGAAGTTAGTTCGCGCACCGACGGCGGAGATGAGTGACCAGTAATTCAGACTCTGAAGAGAAGAAGTTAGTTCGCGCACCGACGGCGGGGATGAGTGACCAGTAATTCAGACTCTGAAGAGAAAAAGATTGAGCCGCGGACCCTGGCGAGAAGTTTTGAACCTTGGACGACAAGCAGAGATGAGCGCCCAGTGTTGAAACCGCGTCAAGATAGCTGACCAAGATTCACGCACACTTCTGGACTCTTCTTCAACCAAGAACAAGTAGTTTGAAGAGCGACTTAGAATCAGACCACAGAAATAAGTTTTTTTTCGACTTTCGTCCAAAGACACACCGAAACACAAATTTCTTAGAGAGCAGACAACTTGAAGCCTTAAAGTTGCCTAGTAAAAGCGTCGTGCCACAATCCACAGAACGGGTCGGGAAGTAGACATAGTCCTATGTACCGAGCAAATAGACATAAAAAGTTTGTTACCTTTTTCTTTGATACGTTGGACCTTGTGAGTTTTTCTTTTCTTTTCTTTTATACATAATTGTGTGTTATCACCCCCGTTGGACTCAACTTGCAATACGACCCCAACCCCTGTTTGATCTCGTCTGTCTAAGATCAATTCACAACGTGGGTAGGCAGACTGGAGATCAGTGCAGTTACCCTGGTAACCAGGCGTTGGAAGCGGGTTGGGAACGGCGAGGCTGGTATCAATCTAACCAAAGGGTTAGAACGTCACGTTTGGAGCAGCGAGGAGCGAACAGCTGACGCCGCGGCGAAGACGTCACAGTTGATGCTGTCCGTGACCAGGATATCAGAGCCTGGGGAGCACGTGACGTCACAATTGGCGCCGCGACCGGGATCGAACGACACAGTCGACGCTGCGACCGGGGGACGACGTCACAATAATTTTTCATCGTTAAAATCGGCAATATTGTCAAATGTGTTAACACAATCTTCTTTATTAAAAAAAATCTTCCAAAAATAAAATATACTTTAAGATTAACTGATTTAATATTTAATTAATCTGGAAGATTAACTGATTTAATGTTTAATTAATCTGGATCAAGACAAATATTATTTTTGTGTAAAATATCGCATTAAAGCAT
>CAHIKZ030000005.1:157500-202500 GCA_903632075.3 Acanthosepion pharaonis
ATAGGACGTCATAGAAAGGCATCATGAATTTACGACCTGCAACGGTTATTCCGCGACCGTTATCGTCACATAAAAATCTTCTGTGTCAACATAACAGAATATCATCTTTGATGTTTAATAGCTTTGTTTAAATGTCCATATAACTACTCGGAAGCTTAGATCAAGGAACAGCATAATAAAAAATATCGAAATGTCGGACAATTTTTGTCTTTATTTTAAACAGAAATTAAAGCAAACATAGGAAGTTTACAACGGCTCATGATCAAAGCATACTAGATAATTCGTTGTCTGTTATATTTAACAATATATATATATACATATATATATATATATATATATATATATAATTTGTGTGTGTGTGTGTGTGTGTGTGTTTGTGTGTGTGTGTGTGTGTGTGTGTGTGTGTGTGTGTGTGTGTGTGTGATGAATAATTTTAATATAGTGCTCCCACAGAACAGCATTTATTAGCTAATATTATTTCTTTTGGTTGTGTAAGGAGATAATTTTCTGTTTTGGGAAGCAGATACTAAGGGGCTTAACATAGTTTAATTGTCAGTCTAGCATATTCAGTATTCATTTAATTATTCCGTTTAAAACAAAGGACCTCATAGGAGAGGCTGCTAGTCATTTCCAATTTTTTATTTTTTACGTGGTGGTAAGGGGTTATTTTCATTATTATAAATGTCTCCCTTCACCCTTAAATCGTTTTGAATTCGTTTCCGCCCGTCTAATGGCCAGAACATCTTGGTTTAAATCGCAGTAGCCACGTGTTTCTTCTCTTCTTCTTTTTTGAAAACCCAGAAGTTAAAAGCGTGATTCAGCCCAACTTCCGCGACTTAACCTGCCACGCGATGATCCCCCCGCACCTGCCGACATCAACTTACCTGCCCGAACACCTGCCATAACCCGGATATTCCAACCCCCCACCACCACCACCACCCTGTATCTCCCTCATCTACACACAACCTTTTCACACTTGCCTTTCTTTTCCACGTGTCGCCCTAATCTGACCACTTCAACGTTTGGTTTTCAATTTCCAGGACAAAGAAATCCCACAATTCCATAATAACTTTAAAATTCTCGCCTTAATTCCGCCCTCACTCATCTTTCTCTCAATATAGTTTTATTTTTCTCATTCTCTTTTCTCTCTTTCTTCTCTCTCTCTCTCTCTCTCTCAAGTTCTGACTCAAAAATGATATTGTTACACTTTCTCTATCTCTAGGTTCTTCATTCACTTTTTTCTTCTCTCTCTCTCTATCTCTCTCTGTCTCTGTCTCTGTCTCTCTCTCTCTCTCTCTCTCTCTCTCTATATATATATATATATATATATATATATATATATATCACAGTTTCTTCATATCTCAGTATAAACATTATCTATCTCCGTCTGTTCATCTATCTATCTATTTATCTATCTATCGATCGATCTATCTATCTATCTATCTATCTATCTATCTATCCCAGTCTATTCATATATCTATCTATCTATCTATCTATCTCATTCTGTTCTATCTATCTATCTATCTATCTATCTATCTCAGTCTATCTATCTATATCCATCTATCTATTCTGTTCATATCTTTCTTCTATCATCTATCTCAGTATTCTATCCATTATCTATCTTATCTATCATTATCTATCTCATTTTATCTTTATCTATCTCATTTTGTTTACTATCTATCTATCTATCTATCTATCTATCTATGTCTCTCACTTTTTTTCTGTCACAAAAACTCAAAAATAAAATGTATAATTTCTGTGTCACTTTCTCTCACTCTCTTCACCCCCTCACTGTCGCTTTCCCCCTCTTTTTCTTTCGTTTTCTCTCTCTCTCTCTCTCTCTCTCTCTCTCTCTCTCTCGAAGTGTTGGCCTTCTGTAATAAAATTTATATTCCCTCTATTTTCAACATCTCCACTCTCCCACTCTTTATTCCTTTTAATCATCTTCCTTTCTCGCACTTCCCCCTCATTCAAATCATTCTTTCTCTCTTTCTGGACCTTGCACTCGACTTAGCCGTATATTTTATATTCTTCTGTTATTTTCCCGCCTATATTTTTCCACAAATCCTTTGTTTCAAATGTAAAAGTCCTTCTCATACCTTCCCTCCGACTTTCTCTTATTAGTGCACTGGTTACGCTATAAATCCTGGTGTATAGAATATTTTAAGGATTAAAGTTAGAGTGTAAAATTTAGGACAGAATTCTATAACGATGGGAAAGTTTTAGTATAGAGCTGAACTTCAAACCTGAAAGATATTTACAAGTTATAAACAAAATTTTAATTTTCGTAAATACTTGAAATAAAGAGGGCGAGCATGAAATGATAGAATGTTTCTCCTGAATCCGCCAAGTGTCTTGTGTTAGAGGTGTGATCATTTATAACAAATGATAATGATTGGCACTTCAAGACTTTTAAAGACACAGGATTATTTAGAGAATTCATACATATATATATATATATATATATATATATATATATATATATATATATATATATATTCGTGTGTGTGTTTCAATAAAGACAACAGACAATATACTACAATTAAGCTTTTTATATAAATTTTCTTCTATTCGTACAAATGTTTTCTTTTCTGGACACACAGTGTGAAGAAACTGCCCAAATGTTCTATAATTCCAAGCGCTTTCGGCTATTCTTTTAGCCATTATCAAGGATGATTTTATTGTTGCTTTTTAACTGGCTGTATGGGTTGTGTGTATGTTTCTAGAGTCATAGGGATATTTTATTTTCCAAACACTGTTAGCACATTGTGGCCGTGTTCGTTGTTAATATTATTAAGTGTTAGCGTTTTCTTTTTTATTATTAAGGCTTCCATTATTTTTAATCATTTTTTACATGTTGATGTGGTTATTATGTTTGTCTTTTCTACTAGTATGTTTCAAGATGGGGTCTGGTAAGTTTGTATGCGTGTTTAAATGGGATTATAATGGCGCTGTGGTCGAACAGGTATAACGTAAGCCGTCTGGATAGGCATGTAGTTGTGTGACCAATGTAATTATAAACATAGTGTTTTTTATAAATGTTGTTAGCAAAAATTTTTAAATTTGAGAGACATTCATCAATATACAGAAATGTGTGTGTAAATTATGGAGGATGGTAAGTGAAGTAATTTAATATCTGATGAATTTTCCTTTTGCCTTTAAGCATAATTTTCGTTTAGGGGTATATTGTAGTTATATCGGAATTTTTTACACACATACACATACATAAATACATACATATACATTATTTATGAGTTCAAATACTCCTTAAGGAAGTGTCTTCTTGATCAAACTGAACTCGGAAGTAATTACATTGGTCACACAACTACATGCCTATCAAGACGATTTACGTTACACCTATCCGACCACAGTTACACCAGAACCCATTTAAACACTCACACAAACTTAACAAACTTCATCCGAAACTTACCAGCAGAAAATACAAACATAATCATACTTATTTTAAAACCCAGGTTGTGTGTGCCTGTGTCCGTTCGTTTATATATTGGATCGGATTTCCTACATTTTTCAGCCGATTTCAACAAAACTTCACAGGACTACGTAAGATTACATTGCGGTGCTTCTGACAGCGCCAAAACTTGGAAAAACACAATTGTTTTTGCACAAAATCAATTTGAAAACACGATTAAGAGGCATCGCGAGAATGAAAGGGGGACAACTCATCTCAAGTTATACTTATTATAAAACTCTGGTTGTGTGTGTGTGTGTGTGTGTGTGTGTGTGTGTTCGTTTATATATGGGATCGGATTTCCTACATTTTTCAACCGATTTCAACAAAACTTCACTTTTTTTTTTTGACAGGTAGTGTTTCTTATTGTCTTGCACACTTTTTTCTTTATTTTTTACATTCAGAATGCTTTAAAAATTTCATTTACAAGACAATTGTTTATAATAAAATTCTATTCAATCGGTAGACTCATAACGATTGAAAACAATGTTTTTGTTTGAGTTTGAGTTTGACCAATTCGTAAAAAAATAACAAAACAAAACAAAAAAAACTAATTAAGACATGCGTGTCCGTCAACCTTAAACAATAATCTTTGTCAATTTTATTTTTCAGTCTTTATGATGGTCGATACTTCATCTATCTCTTACTGTTACATCCCCGGGCAACGCCGGGCTCTACTGCTAGTAACATATATTTAAAATAATGTAATCCTTAATATTAAAAAAAGTAAAATCCAACACTCAATAATATTAACTACGAACACGGCCACAATGTGCTGACTGTGTTCGGAGAATAAGACATCCCAATAAATCTAGATACATACCCACTACCTATGCATCCAGTTAAAAAGTATAACTAACATCATGTTTGATAATGGCTAAAATTATAGCTGAAAGTACTCGGAATTACAGAACATTTGAACAGTTTCTTTAAAATGTGTGTCCAGAAAAGAAAACACTTGTTCGAACACAAGGAAAATTAAGTAAAACTTAATCGCGGTATCCTGTGTCTCATTTTTTATTGAACAAAATGTATAAAATAGGGATTGCTTCCTAAACACACAAACAAATATATATATATATATATATATATATATATATAGGTATGATATTTTTGATTTTGTTTTAAATTTCCGAACACGGTCAACACGCTGTGGCCGTGTTTAGAATCAGCAATATCAAATATGAAGACGAGGATGATAAAAATAAGAATAAGAGGTAAGATTAATTATTATTTTTTTTTTTTTTTTCGTTTTTAGAACCTTGTAAATTTTAGCTCCAAACCTTCTTATTCTGGCGTCAACCCGGGAGCATAAAGTTGTACCGGAAATTTAAGCGTCTTTTTGCGATGAATAAACATTGATTTGGAAATTCTTGCAAAAATCACATATTTGTCTCATTTTAATGAAAGTTCCAGGACTTATACAAAAATGAATGGAATTATTTTTTAGTGTTTCTACTTTAGAAAAGGTTTGCAAAAATATTTGTTCATATGTATGCTCCCCCTCCAACCCGTTTAATTTTATGAAATTTAGAGAAATTATTTTTGTATCGCTTAATGTTTATACTTGCTAAAGGGGCAAGTCATCGGAGACTTTGTATCAACAAGCATTTTTTGATCAAATAGCAACCTAGTTACAGAAAATTTGCTATGAATTGTATAATATAAATATAATAAAACTATTTAATTATTTAATTAGAAAACTTTTAATTGCTTTTTTGAACAAAATATATTATGGATACTATTGTCTTAAGAAATACCAATTTTTCGACGAATAATGAATTTTTACAAGAATTGTTTTCATTCTATTTTTAATTACATGCCGGTAAATGTTATTAATACTGTTTATTATAAAAAAAAAAAATAACAAAAAAACAGAGCATTTACTTAAATATTTGTATCTATAAAAAGAATGTATAAACATAAAATGTCTTAAAATAATTCCCGGACTTTGTACATTCCATAATGTGTGACGTCACATATATATATATATATATATATATATATATATATATATATATAAGAAGGAAATTACTGGAAAGTAATTGAAACTCACCTGAAGCGAGCTGAATGTGTAATGCTCCTCATGCCAATGACACTTCCACCGAGTTTCTCTACGGCATATGACTTCACTGAATTTTGATGTGTTCCTCTCGAATTTATATTTAAACTGGGGTCATCAGGAGAGAATGTGCACCGATTTGGGGCCTTCCTCTCAACGGTTTCAGTTGCACACCTGCCCCACTCACTGATGTGAGGCCCCATTATGCATTAAAATACTGTTAAAAATACATTATACATTACTAGCGATGGATGTCGCCAATAATAGCATTAATATTGCTGATTGATTCTATGCGTGATTATTTCTTTGTATATAAATTATATGCTGCCTAATGTTTTATGTTTTATATTTATATATATATATATATATATATATATATATATATATATATATATATATATATATATCAATAAATTAAGAAAGATAGCGGGAAGCCTGTTAACTACAGATTACTTTATTCAAAATACACCAGTGACTTATTGCAGCCAGTGATCTCTTTTCTCTTTTGCACTTTTCTATTATCCCAAAACTTGGAATGAATATGAAAATGCTGGATAGTAATAGTTAATGGATTTTATCTCAATCGATCAATGTCTTCACTTTTAGATGCTCGCATTGACTTCGGAGTAGATTATAACTCAGACAACATTGCCGCCTTGCAAATTAAACACTGTCCATAAAAAAAAAACTACAGAAAATAAGAAACAAAACATCAAAAACAAGTTCAACAGTAACAGACGGAGATTTAGTTTAAAGAAAGATAAAATACAATTTATTGCAATTCGTATAATTTTAGTTATGTATATTCATAAATTATATATTTAAATAAATGAATTGAGATCAAATACTGATGAAACATCGACCAGATTCCAACAGAATGGTAAGATAAAGAACAAATAGGAAACATTTATAAGTCTAACATGTTTCGCTTTTATTAAAGCTTCATCAGCGAATGAAATTTGGAGAGGAAAAGAAACTTCTGCTATTTTTAATTTGTGTGTCGTTTGTTTTTCATTAGTTAATCCGACCTCACGTGCATCTGTTTTATCAATCAAAGTTCGGCTGTATAATTCATGTATGTATATGTATCATAATTCTAGCTCGTCTATACGGGATGTGGATTATAATTTATATTCGTATGTTTTCACGCGCGCGCGTGTGTGTCTAGTAGATATTTTAATCTATTTTTGGTGGTAGTTAGCAAATTGATTTGAGGAAGTTTTGTGTGAAGGGTCAAATAATTTAGGTTACACCGGTTGTGGTAGACGATCGACATCATCTAAATTCTTTAAGTATGGATTTTATAAAAGTTGGCAATATAATAAAGTGTGTTTATAGATGGTAAAATAATTATCAGAACTCCCTCGAAGTATTTCCTGAGTAAAGAATTATATTCTTTTCAAAATTTTCGATTTTATAACCTATATATAAATATATATATATATATATATATATATATATATATATATATATATATATAGCCTTAAGGTGTGCTATATTTATGGGATAAAGTGCTCAATATCAGAGATAGAGCGTGTGTAAATATAAAAGTGAACATAAAGTCAACACTTAGAGGCGACAGTCTGTTTCATGCAATCGTCAGGTGGCCTGACGATTGCGTCTAGCATGAAACAGACTGTCGCCTAAGTCTTGACTTCAATGTTCACTTTTTATATTTATATATATATATATATATATATATATATAGAGATAGAGAGAGAGAGAGAGAGAGTTGATCTGAGTAAAACCCACAAACATTATAACCCCACTTTTTCGTAAAAAGAGATTGTATTTTGCTTTTAAATCTAAATAAATCATTCACTCGCCAGTAATTTACAAACGCCTGATGAGACGCATTGATATGCATCGAAACACGACTGCAATTGTGCAGCGATTTTGACATGTTTTCCATGTATATCTTAAAATAAAGGATATTGCTCTACTTTGTATCGAGCTCTCTTTTAAATTAAATGTTACGAAATTTGGAATTGTATTCTATTTGTTCTCATCTTAACTGGATATATATTTTTTATATATGTTTAGTTTGAAGTAAATATATATACCGTGGCCAAGTGCTTAGAACGTTCGTTTTCTAAAAGTCTTACATGCCAATAATTCGAATGAGCTCTTCTCTATGGCACTTCGAGCTTTTGAATTTAGGCGAAGTTCTAGACTGACGGTGAGATCTCAACACTTTAAAGTTGAGCTGCCTGGATATAACAGTAAATTATATGCTAAATGTTTCTTTTCTCGTACTTCTTACTGGTGGAACTCCTTTCCGATTCCATGATTTCCAGCCAAATTTATTCTGAAAAAATTTAAATGCGATTTCAATCACTCTCTAATGTCCCCATGATTACTCTTTCCACTTCCCGTTCATTATTAATGTTTCTGTTCCTAATTCTTCCACACCCTGTAACACCTTGTGTCTTAATATGGAACGAAGTTTGCTGCGTCGACTGTGAAGAAAATGCCTTGTAAACGAGTCGAGGTGGATCTGTTCTGTGGAACGGAGGTTTCTGCGTCGACTGTTAAGGGAATGCCTGTAAATGAGTCGAGGTGGATCTGTTCTGTGGAACGGAGGTTTCTGCGTCGACTGTTAAGGGAATGCCTGTAAGTGAGCCGAGGTGGATCTGTTCTGTGGAACGGAGGTTTCTGCGTCGACTGTGAAGTTGTAATGCCTTGTAAACGAGTCGAGGTGGATCTGTTCTGTGGAACGGAGGTTTCTGCGTCGACTGTTAAGGGAATGCCTGTAAATGAGTCGAGGTGGATCTGTTCTGTGGAACGGAGGTTTCTGCGTCGACTGTTAAGGGAATGCCTGTAAGTGAGTCGAGGTGGATCTGTTCTGTGGAACGGAGGTTTCTGCGTCGACTGTGAAGTTGTAATGCCTTGTAAACGAGTCGAGGTTGATCTGTTCTGTGGAACGGAGGTTTCTGCGTCGACTGTTAAGGGAATGCCTGTAAGTGAGTCGAGGTGGATCTGTTCTGTGGAACGGAGGTTTCTGCGTCGACTGTGAAGTTGTAATGCCTGTAAATGAGTCGAGGTGGATCTGTTCTGTTGAACGGAGGTTTCTGCGTCGACTGTTTAGGGAATGCCTGTAAATGAGTCGAGGTGGATCGGTTCTGTGGAACGGAGGTTTCTGCGTCGACTGTGAAGTTGTAATGCCTGTAAATGAGTCGAGGTGGATCTGTTCTGTGGAACGGAGGTTTCTGCGTCGACTGTGAAGGGAATGTCTTGTAGACGTGTTGATCTGGGGCTGTTCTGTGGCGCGAATATCGCTGGGCTCGACTACGAAGGGAATGCTCTGTAAACGAGTCACCGTAGATCGAGGTGACGGCGGGTTTGGGAGTCCAGTTCTGTGGAAAGGAGATAAATGCGTCGACCGTGAAAGAAATGCCTTGGAAACAAGTAGGGGTATAGCTGTTCTGTGGAACGGATCTCGCCGTATTCCATTGCAAAGGAGATGCCTTGTAAACGAGTTGAGTGGGTTGTTGGGAATGAAGGCA
This sequence comes from Acanthosepion pharaonis, assembly GCA_903632075.3. Lineage (NCBI taxonomy): Eukaryota > Metazoa > Mollusca > Cephalopoda > Sepiida > Sepiidae > Acanthosepion > Acanthosepion pharaonis. The sequence goes on from CAHIKZ030000005.1 coordinate 166,538, forward strand.
TGTAACTGGAAGGAGTCGATGATGAGTCGAAACTGGATAGCCGAGGTGGTTGTTCAAGCTAAGAAGAGGTAACAGTTGAAATGTGCTGTCATGTGGTATGGTGGCGGTGATGGAGCCAACGGTGGCGGTAGTAGTGCTTTGCGTGGTGGCAGGCCCGCATGTCTCTCTTGTCATTGTGAGAATGTCATGGCGGCTGTAGAATCAGCAGCGCCCGGCGTTGCGGCCAGTCTGCAACTGCGTGTGATCGTCCTCGGAGCCTACTTTATACAGGGATGGTAGTCCCATTGGGCGACTCTTTTATCGGTGAGAACGTTCGCGATTGGCCGCTGCCAGAGTTCACTTGGTAGACCGGACGTGATGCGTGGAGCCCAATGCTCACATCCGACTATCGGGCAGAATGAATCAGAATGAAACCTAATTGCGACTGAATATAAAAAGAGGGAGATATCTTGTTGGTTGAAGGAGATTGGGTGATTTTTTAACGAATCTGTTCCAAAATATCTCTTCTGTCAAATGCCATAATAATAGGTGATCTTTTTTAAAAATATATATATATTAAGTGTGGCACAAGTTCGAAAGTATGTTACTTGCAAAAACACGCATCTGAATACCGATATAATTTTGATAGTATTATATAAACATACATATATATATTGCATTAATATATTAATAATATTATATAACACATAACAAATCAATTATAACAAGCGACAACCGGAAAAACTAAACACTAAGATAAATATAATATAAAGTATAATACATAATAAATATAAAGTATAAAGGCCTATTTTTAGGATATTTTAAACCTATTTCTATGGCGACATTTAAATATAATTTCATTTCTTTGCTTTAATAACTCATCTATCTTTTCGTATTTAATTATTTTAATTTTTTCTTCGAGCCAAAGGTTACATCTATTCCTAAAGCTGTAGGGCGTTTGGGACTTATCGAGGATTTTCCATTCTATTTATGATGTAAAGACTCTGTTTTTTAAATTCCAAAAATGTTTTGATAGAGCTGTTTGATATTTTGGAGATTCGTCTGAAAATGAATGTTTGTGATTATAGAACCTTTGCTTCCACTTCCCAGCTGAATGAACTTTTTTTTTTTTAATATTTATTTTCATTTGGGAAGATGGTTGCTTGGTAAATGAAGTTTTCATATCGACATTTACCCCCAACTAGGCATTCAACTTTGGTCCTACAATTGAAGAAGGGCATACTATTATAATTGTCCTTGTTAAAGAATCTATTTAATGTATTTATATTATGAGAATTTATAATACTGTACATGTTACTAGTGCAGGAATAACTACTTTTTTTTTAGAGTTTTTCTATTGAAAATTTTGTGTAGTGGGTTAACTTTATCAAAATGTTTTTCTATTAGTCTAAGGAAGTATTTGTCTATATTAATGTTGGATATTTTACAGAAAGGAGGATTCAACTTTTCCTTTTCCTGTATTTGGGTTTACCCCTTATATTATTATCCAAAGGTTCTTGATAATTTCATTTTTGTTTGAAGCCACTTCTATCGAATGCTTCATTGTAAGTTTTCTTATTTTCATCGAAAATTTCCAGGTTTGAAGACAATTTATTTATTCTAATGTTAAAAGTTTGGTGGATTTGTTTAATCATTGAATTAGAGCGGTTGGTGTTAGCATTGATATATAAGGGAGTATGACTGCCTTTGTGAAATGGTTTATAAATGTTATTAGAAAGGTTTAACTATTTTGAGACCGGATGTAATTTCTATTTTAAAACCAAGAAATTTCAAAGTTTTTATATATATATATATATATATATATATATATATATATATATATATATATATTTCTGTAAGCTTGATGATAGTGGGCCATTGCTGTTTGGTATGAAAATAAAACCATCATCTCAATATAGACCCATCTGTTTAGGGTCTATTATTCTAGTAAGCATTTATAGGATGTAAATTCCCACTAGATCGGCTATTTGAGTGGAGTCGTATGTCCTCCTAGGGATATCAAAGTAACTATTGAAACTTTTCACCCAGGTGGATCAATTGTTAAGTAATACTGTCTTTGTAGATGCTAAGATAGTGTCGGATTTTTCATCTGCAATAATAATGAAATTCCTAGTATAATCTATACTTTTTAGTAAGAGGTCTTTAGAAATGAAGGGGTAAAAATCTATAATATAAAAGTGGGTTTATCCTTATTTCTAATATTAAGAAACCATTTTATAAAATCGGAAGAATCCATCCAGAGGTTATAAAATGATGTTTCTTTAACTGAAACAATTATTATTTTTTTTAATTACAGTTTAGTTTGTTTTAGTTTGTTTTGTTTTACGGCATATCAACCACAATAGGTTATTTAATGCTGATAAAATTTCCTTTCAATAATGTATAGCTGGTGATTTTTTCAGAAATATATACCTGATAATTTTTTTCAAAAATGTATAGCTGGTAATATTTTTTTCCAAAAAATGTATTGACAAGATTTTTATTGCTGGTAAGAATTTCTTTTTTCTAAAATTTATTGCTTATACTAATTGGTGTTATTTTTTTTTTACAAAGTATTTCTGGTATTAAAATCTATTTTTACACTTTCATAGGCAGGTTGTAGGGTCAACTATTTGCCCACGGCTGGGACCCTAACAGATGCTTCTACCCCGGGTCAGGGTGGACCTGGGAACACCAGCAATTAAGTGGTGGTTCCATGCTCCGCAAAACCTTCTGGTCAGAGGCCTTGCTGCTGAACGTAGTTTATCGTCTTACCCAGGACAGGGATGGAGTTTATAGTCATACTAAGGACGGTTTTTAATTATATTTTTGGAAACCAGACCTAGCTGTGTTTTTGAGGGGTTAATTAACCTCGATTGTTGGTTGTTATCAATGTTTGGTTAGTGGTTTTTAAAAAGGAGATATGAGTCTTTCATTTCCATTTTCTTCATTCTGTTTTTTGCAAAAAAAGAAGTGTCATTATTGATTTGGGAAATTGTATCATTGTTGACAAGTTTATATGTGTTCTTAATTTTGTTAGAAATAAAATAGCTATATTTGGGTGTGCTGATCTTTTTATAGATAGATATTTTATAGATATTTTTAGATTTGTCAGCTCTAACTCAAATACATTTTGGAATTCTTAAGAACTTTAATGTCTTTATTCACATTGTCTTGGAACTGGTTGGAATATTTCCTAAATTTATTTATTTTTTTGGGGGGGGGGATTAATTTCGGGAGTTCCGCTTCAAAAGACTACAGGAGTTTGTTTCCTAGATGGAGTTTTTTCAGATTTCAGATTAAATTATTCTTTATTATACTTTAGTGTTTCAGAGGGGTTAAGATAAAAGGTTTTTCATCGTAATCTTTTAATGAGATTTATTATTTTTTCTGTGGGTGATAAAGGGAAAGAATTTAAAGAAAAACAAGGGATATTTTTAGGGGTGGGTTAGTTTGCTGTATATTTATCCATAGTTGGTGAAATCTGCTGAAGACTTTCTTTTTTTTTTGCCAAAATGAGAATATTCCAGAGAGAGCTTAACTTATATGAGGATCACGTATAAAAAGCCATTGATTATGTGGATAATCCCGAGGAGTTCCTAAAAAATGAATATCAAGGTAAAAATCCAAGTAGACAGATCAATGTACGAGAATGATATCAAATTATGTGAGGGCAAGAAAACTTAAGAAAAATTTCAAAGAAAAGCCATACTTTTGAATTTTCCAGTTGTAAACTGAATTTTCCAGCATTTAGTTTACGCTGCATCTTCAGATTAGTTTAAATGCACTTAACACAGGAAATAAATTGATTTAAAAAAAAAAAAAAAATTGTTATTTTCTCATACATTGCTCTTACTAAGAGTTTTACCTGGATATTCATTTTTACTGAATCCTCGAGATTATCCACATAACGAAAAAAGGATATATATATATATATATATATATATATATATATATATATATATATATATATATATATACAGATATATTATGCCGAAAGTGCGTAAAATTTTGACACCGGCATGTGTGTGTGTATATATATACATATGGATATATATATATATATATATAGAGAGAGAGAGAGAGAGAAAGAGAGAGAGAGATCGATAGATAGATAATACAAATATAAAATTTGTCACTTACTTGTTTAATGTTATTTTCAGCATCTCGTCTCTACATTTTCGTCCCTCTTCATATATATATATATATATATATATATATATATATATATATATATATATATATATATATATGCGATATTTAAAATAAAAATAAAATGTCACATTAATATTTAACCTCCGAATAAATTCAAATGATCTTACGACATAAACTGATGTCCTTTAAGAAAAACAAATTCAGAATAATTTTATTTCATAGCCTAGATTCTTTAAGTAAAAACATCATATAACGTGATATTATTAATATAATACTTTTGTCTCCTGATGAGTGGACTTACGAAACTGAAATTGTAGAGATAAATAATCATTTTATTTATTATTAATGGTCTCTACTCCTACTTTTAGCATTGCTAGCCTTTAAAACGTTATCTTCCATTAATACCGTGGGCGACCGTTTTTTAACGTAACACACTCTTTGAAATTATATATATATATATATATATATATATATATATATATTTGTATATATGTATCTTGATAAATTGTTAGATAATCTTATTTTTTAATAGCTCCTTGCCAGACAAAACTAATCCCAGAAAATATCTACTCATTTGTCTATATTTTTTACGTAGTTGCACCGTCGAGTTTTTAGAAAGAGAACCAAAGACTAACGTCATTGTCTTTTCATCTTTCTAACCTAATTGAATTTATTTGCAACCAAAAAATGAAATAAAATAAAAAATAAAATACAAAAAAAAAGATTAGATTTCTGAAATCACTAATGACTTTGAATATTTTTCCACCACGTTCTTTTTCTCTCCGACATAATCCGATCAAAATCCAGACATTTGGCAATTTTTAAGTTTTCCTGTTAATCATGGGCTACTGCTGTAGAGCAACAGCCAGTAAGCTAGACTCTCAGATTTTTGCTTATAGAGCTGTATTGATCCTCACTGTGTGTCCAGTGATTAACAGCTCGTAGCAGATTATGTGTAGCGGAAAAGAAATGCAGACGGAATTGCCAACAATTGATAATTGTACCCGCACTCGTCGGTCAAAGAGACGACATTTAGTGTGCTGTCTCTGCGGAAGGAAGGCACGTGGCTGCCCTGCCAGAACAGAGCCGAAGCGAACCCGGGGAGTCTCTACCAGCTTCCCCAATGATACAGTCGGGACGGTAAGCTGAACGGTGTTAGCTATGCGAATTTTCTTTTTGCTAGCTATCAAATAAAGATTTAGGTTTCACAAAAAAACAGTCACCTTCTTCGTGAAGAGGCAACATGTGGCCATGAGCTGCGTTGACCGGGCAAGGTGGTTGCCGAGTGGTACCAGGGATTTCTGTCCGTGTTACCAAGCGTTTCTTGACATTCGTTCGTCCTTGTTTATGTCTCCGGTGTCTCGGCTGCGTTCGTCCCGTACGTGTGGTGTTCCCGTCTGGAAGTTTTGTTTCCTGCCTTGCTCGTTGTTCGACGCCTTTAGTGCTTGATTCCGGTGCTGCTGATTTTCACGTTCCTATTCGTTATAAGATACCCAACCTCGAAGAAGAATCTATTTCATTACCAACAAAGACATTACCGCTCAAGCAATTTAAGCAAAATCCTTCTCGTTATAGATTCCTCAAAATTACATATCTGTTCACTTTCCTATCCAAACATAAATAAAGCAATTTCTTATATTTTATTTATTAACATGACAGATTTTTATCACTTACCGTTTCTCCATGTATAATACGAATCTTTTAAAAAAATAGTAAGCAAAATCAGTTTTATTATGCCCAACGACAAAAAAATCTTTAAAATATTGACATTGTGTATGTGCGTGAAATAGTAGCTGTTGAAAAACCACCAAACATAATGTCTACAACAAGAGATAACAAATCAGACTCGATATATATATATATATATATATATATATATATATATATATATATATATATATATATATATATATATAAATAAGAAATGGACAAAAGTCCGACAATTTATTTAATAAAGATATTTTTATGTTTAACGTTCTTTTTTATAGATACAAGTATTTAAGTAAATGCTCTGTTTATAATAAACAGTATTAAATAACATTTACCGGCCTGAATGTCCGAGAAATTTTCATAGAAAATATTCGTCCTTTGACAGGATTCGAACCTGCATCCTATACTTATTTAATATATATTATATATTATTTAATACTGTTTATTATAAATTAAAAAAAAAGTTAAACATAACAATGTCTTTAATAAATAAATTGTCGGACTTTGTCCATTTCTTAATATATGACGTCATTTGTTTACATTTGATACGCCATGAGCAGTTATGAATGTACGAGATTCAATTCAACATTGCCAACCGAACGATCCTTTGTGGCCGAGCGGTCAAGGCACGTCAGCATAAATGACGGTTCCGTATAGGATGCAGGTTCGAATCCTGTCAAATGACGAATATTTCATATGAAAATTTCTCGGACTTTCAGGCCGGTAAATGTTATTTAATACTGTTTATTATAAACAGAGCATTTACTTAAATACTTGTATCTATAAAAAAGAACGTTAAACATAAAAATGTCTTTAATAAGTATATATATATATATATATATATATATGCATACGTATATATATATATATATAAATGACAGTAGGAAAACTGTTGTTATTGCTGACGCGTTTCGTCCAACGTGGACGTTCTCAAAGCAAAAAACGAAATGAATTTAATTAAAGAGCGTAACTCATAATAACAAAAAGCAGAATGTTCTTAGCAACTGGAGGAATGTAGAGAACGCTATTTTCATATTGCTAACTGAAAATAACGTCAGTTATTGTCACGTGTATAGAATATTGTCATTATAACTGTGTTGACGGATTCAACCATTTTCTTTTGATCTTACGATATTGCTGTGTGCGTTTATTTGGGAGAGCAGTAATTTTGTTAAGAAAGGTAAAATAGGGAAAAAGCCTGGTCGTAGATTAATATTTGGGTAATATTCTATGGCGGCACTCTCTAGAATTTTCCTTCTGAGTGAGTTATTTTATTTTTTTTTATGAGTGTAGCATTTTTAAAATCAAAATTACCCAAATGGCGATAATCAAGCCGCCGAAGAATACGTTAAAGCATGAAACAGACTACCACCACTCAGTGTTCACCTCCGTGTCCATTTATATAATTATCAGTTGTACCACCAAAGGCTTTTTCAAATTCCTCCCATGACGGCTGTGACTGTGTTATTCAATGACACAACTTGCCAGCAAGATATCCTGTGTTATCTTTCTATGGTATCTCTGGTCTTTACCTTGCTATCCTTTTAGTACAATATAACATTTCTTTGCTTTTTCTTTCATTCTTTATTCTTCTTCTGTTATTCTTTCTTTTTCTTTCATCCTTTCTTCTTCTTCTTCTTCTTCTTTCACACTTTATTCTTCTTCCTCTTCTTTCATCCTTTCTTTTCCTTCCTCCTCCTCCTCATCATCATATCCTTCTTCTTCTTTTTCTTCTTCTTTCACCCTTTGTTGTTCTTCTTCCTCTTTTTTCATCTTTTCTTCTTCCCCTTCTTTCACCCCTTCTCCTTCTTCCTCTTCTTTTTTTTCTTCTTTCACCTTTTCTTCTTCCACTTCTTTTTCTTCTTCTTTCGTCCTTTCTTCTTCTTCTTCTTCTCCTTCTTCCTCTTCTTTTTTTTCTTCTTTCACCTTTTCTTCTTCCTCTTCTTTTTCTTCTTCTTTCGTCCTTTCTTCTTCTTCTTCTTCTTCTTCTCCTTCTTCCTCTTCTTTTTCTTCTTCTTTCACCTTTTCTTCTTCCTCTTCTTTTTCTTCTTCTTTCGTCCTTTCTTCTTCTTCTTCTTCTTCTTCTCCTTCTTCCTCTTCTTTTTCTTCTTCTTTCACCTTTTCTTCTTCCTCTTCTTTTTCTTCTTCTTTCGTCCTTTCTTCTTCTTCTTCTTCTTCTTCTTCTTCTTCTTCGAACTCGGCTCTCTGATTACTCAATCCGGATTGCTATCAATTATTCTTCGATGCCTCCTTGAAGGTTACTCGAATGAAAAAGTTACGCGTCCTGGCTAAGACAATAGACTATATCTGACAGCAAGGTCTCTCATTAGGAGCTTTTCAGGAGCGTAAGCACACCTCTAATTACTAGTGTTCCAAGGTCCAACATGAGACGAGGTGGTAGTACCTGTCAGGGTCCCAGCTATGGGCAAATAGTTAACCCCTAAATTGGGATCAAAAGTCTATGAAAGTGTAAAAATAGGTTTTTATAACATCAGTACATTTTTCTAAAAATTTATTACCAGCAATGAATTTTTGAGGAACGATTTATTACCAGCAATATATTTTTGAAAAAAATATAACCAGCAGTAAAATCTTGTCGGCATTAAATAACCCATTGAGGTTGATATGCCGTAAAATGAAACAAACCAAACCAAACCAATATATCCTCAGATAGATAGATAGATTGAAAATATTACCAGCAATAAAAAATCTTGTCGGCTCTAAATAACCCATTGATGGTGATATGCCCTAAAATAAAACAAACCAAATCAAACCAATATATCCTGAGATAGATAGATAGATAGATAGATAGATAGATAGATAGATAGATAGATAGAAATTATAACCAGCAATAAAAAATCTTGTCGGCTCTAAATAACCGATTGAGGTTGATATGCCGTAAAACGAATCAAACTAAACTAACCCAAACCGTAAAAGTTCCGTGACGAGGAGTGGTAGCACCTGTTAGGGTTCCAGCTATGGGCAAATAGTTAACCACTAAACTGGGGTCAAAACACTATGAAAGTGTAAAAACAGTTTTTAATACCATCAATACATTTTTCTAAAAAAATTATTACCAGCAATAAATTTCTGAAGAAAGATTTATTACCATCAATACATTTTTGAAAAAAATATTACCAGCAATAAAATCTTGTCGGCATTAAATTACCCATTGAGGTTGATATAACGTAAAACAAAATAAACTAAACTAAATCAAACTCAAAAAAGATCCTGATGAAGGATGGTGTGTGTGGTGGTGGGGGGGAAACAGCGGCTGAAATATTTTGATAACAACAACAAAGATGAGGATTGTCATCTGTGCATAAATAATATTAATAACAACTAACTCATCAAATAAATTCAGATAGAAATCTATGAATACATTTGAAAACCGTCAAATAGAACTCTTTTAGAACTGCTCGTTGCCTTTGCGCTTATGGTGTTAATTTTTTTTTAATGTCGGGTAGAATAAATGAAGAATACAAAAAATATGTCTAGGTTGAAGGTTCGCGCTAGAAATAGGTGGGTGTTTACCGAGCGTAGCGTAAACATCGCCAAGAATAGAGTTGTTAAATGAAAATGGCGGTCTTCCGCCAATATCTAGCAGTGGCCTTGAGCCAAATTTTTAGTTTAGTTTTCCGCATATACTCATTACTGTTCTACAAAAGGGAATGGCAAAGCCGGTGGCTCATTCGGTAGCGATGTTGTTTCTTTTGCGTTCAGCCTTGCCTATTCGAAAATTGGCTAATGAAGCCAGCTAGCTCCCCCAGTCATAGTAATCTCTAGCATTACAATCAAAGGGAAATGTCATATTTTCTAGCTCTCGGGCATGTTGATAATTACACGATTGAACGGTGGTCGCATTTTGCAATAATCTTTTAGCACCAAGCCTGAAAAAGGAATATATAAAAGAACATGGAACACAAGAACAAATAATTATTCTTATACTGGTAAGTATCGTTGTCGGAATTATCTCCTCCTTAATTCCATAACTGTCACTCGGGGTCGTTCTCCCTACACTATAAATACTAGGCGACTTCTCGCCTCGTTCTCTTTTTCATTTCTTCATTTCAGCGAACACCTCTACAATATAAGCTCTCGCAAAAGATAGTGTTTTTCCATATGTGGGAGACGCCATGAACATTAAACACACATACACGTACGTATGAACATTCACCAAAGAACAAACACTAATGTTTACACACGCAAATGTTAATGTTTATGTCCATTGTAAAATTGTGTTGTTTAATACATACATACATACATATATATATATATATATATATATATATATATATATATATATTATAATTATGTTTTAAGTTTTTTAACAGAAAACGGAAAGTTTGACACTGAAATCCTAAGGTGTATTGTAATAACGAAAGATGCCTTTCAAACGCTGAGCAAATATTATAAAACAGAAAAGAATCTCTCAGAAATAAAGAAATGAGTAATGAACTGTAATGTAATATCAGTCCTCAAATATGGAAATAAATGCTGGGCAATCTCCTCACAGATGAAGAAGAGACTTGAAGCAGCAGAAACAAAAAAGTGTACTAAACGGTTATGTAATATCAACCTATGGCCTTGAATGCTGGACAATCTCCTCACAGATGGAGAAGAGACTTGAAGCCACAATGTTATACAGAATGATTCTTAGAATACTAAGAAATGAACACGTATGCATCGATGACGTTTTAAAGAAAACGGAAACAAAATGGACACTTATACTTAACATCAGAATCTGGTGCAGCAATACAGGACCGAAAAGTGTGTAAAGGAAAAGATAATTACAAGGTCAAAGACGAGAAACCTTCTGAAGGGTCACGGCTTGAACAGTGTTTGGGAAAGATAACAAAAAGACAAAATTTATTAAGATCTACAAAGGACGGGAAATTGTGGAGAGCCATGATCGCTAACCTCTTGAAGGGACATGGTAGATAGAAAGAGAATGAGTTTGTGTAAATAGATGGCGGAACAAGGTTTAAGAGACATAATTTATTAATAGCTACAAATGACAGGAAACTGTGGAGAACCATGACCTCCCATGTCCTGGGACGACACGGAATATAGAAGAAAATGGATAAGTTTGTGTAAATTGATGGTGGAATCAGAGTTAGTAGAAATTAAAAAAAGAGAACATTTATTAAGAGCTATAAAGAACAGGAAATTGTGGAGAGTCATGGTCGCCAATCTTCTACAGAGGAGAAGTGTGTAGTAGTAGTAGTAATAGTAGTAGGAAGAGGAGGAGGAGGAGGAGGAGGAAAAGAAGAAGAAGAAGAATGATCTTGTGTAATTGAATGTCGGAACAGTGTTTAGAAGAGATAACAAAGAGATAAAAATTATTAAGCGCTACAAAGGACTGGAAGTTGTGGAGAGACATGAAGGGACACGGTACAAAGAAGAAGAAGAAGAAGAAGCAGCGGCAGAAGAAGAAGAAGAAGAAGAAGAAGAAGAAGCCACAGAAGAAGAAATATGACCTTGTATAAATGAATGGCCGAACAGTGTTTAGGAAAGATAACAAAGAAACAAAATTTATTAAGATTTACATTAAGATCTATAAAGGACAGGAAATTGTGGAGAGTCATGATCGACAACGTCCTGAAGGGACACGGCACACACAGAAGAAGAAGAAGAAGAAGAAGAAGAAGAATGAGTTTATTAAATGGATGGCGGAACAAGGTTTAGGAGAGACCGGCTCGGATTGGGGAATCGGAACGCCGAGTTCGAAATCTAGTCAAATCCATTACGTTCACTTACGTGGGAAAGGTATGAATCCCGTTTTTCTCCCTCTAGTTATGCGTAAATAGCAGGACAGACTGGGTTCTATAGACTTCGATGTCAACTGGTCTACCGAAGAAAGAAATGGCAGCCTACTGCGCGAAAAAATCTGCCTCGTCAGGCATGTATCGAAAGATATAAGCATGTATCATGCATGGCACATAGCTGAACAAAAAGGCAAAATTTATTAAGAGTTACAAAGGACAGGAAATTGTGGAGAGCCATGATCGCCAACGTCCTGAAGAGACACGGTACATAGAAGGGAAAATATTGGAACTTCATACTTGTGCTATAAGCATTTAATATTAGGTTGGTGTAAAAATAATATCGTTTTTTGACGTTAAGTTGAACGTCAAAAAACGACATTATTTTTGCACCAACCTAATAAAACCGGGATAGGTAAATATTCGTCGTTCATATTTGAATTTTTAAATAATTACTTCCTGTTGCTTGTCTGTGCTGCGTTCTTTCGGGACGTTAGCGAACATGGGTCTTCCTAACTTGCTATCACCTTACTTAATTATGGTTCTTAGCAGTTTTTGATAAGCCCTCCGCCCTTCCGCCATCCATTCACGCAAGCTCGTCAGCTAAGTAGCTCAGCAATATCTCTTGCTCTCTCTCTATGCCCCGTGAGTGTTAGTTTTTCCAAGCCCTTCTTCCTCATTATATGTTCAAGTAGTTTTAGCTTTTTTTCCTGATTTTGAGTATAATTTTTTTTTTTTTGGTGGTGGTGGTGGTGGGGGGGGGTTACCGTTTTCTTTAAGATCCTCCTTTTTACGTCCATGTTTCGATCAGCGTGTTTTAGGTTCTCGTTTTCCTTAAAAAGTCCTCGTTGCTTACATGCTCCGGCTGTGGTACTCTCAATATCTGTAAAAATACATATCTGTCGCTTTATGTCTAGCATTAAATTCCATAGAAAGAGATTGACATGAAATCGCATTTCTTGCTTTTGTTTCTAACGAAATTTTCTAGTACTAATATTTTGTTAAGTTTCTCGAAGGCATCTTTCGCAATTCTAGATAGTCTATTTCTGTATTTGCATGATTCTGACGTCTCAGATCCGTAGCTCGTATCTTGAGCAGACCCTGTTGCTAACGGCAATACGTTGCCTGATTGCAATTGGTCATCATCAGCATCCTTCGACCTCCCTTTGGTTGATCGGAACTCAATTGATAATCTCTTTCCACATTTTCAGTTCTGCGTTACTGCCCCCAGATCCACAATGTCCAAGCCTGGGTCCAGAGCTATGGTGTCTGGTAAAGTCAATTTTCGTGAGGAGACACTTCCAGAATGATGCCATAGGACGTTGAATAACCCCGCCTCACGCTGTAGACGTTGAAGAACCTCGCCTCGCGCTGTAGACGTTGAAGAACCCCGCCTCGCGTTGCAGACCTTGAAGAACCTCGCCTCGCGCTGTAGACGTTGAATAACCCCGCCTTACGCTGTAGACGTTGAATAACCACGCCTCACGCTGTAGACGTTGAATAACGCCGCCTCACGTTGTAGACAGTGAATAACCCCGCCTCACGCTGTAGACGTTGAATAACCCCGCCTCACGCTGTAGACGTTGAAGAACCTCGCTGAAGAACCCCGCCTCACGCTGTAGAGGTTGAATAACTTCGCCTCACGCTGTAGACGTTGAAGAACCTCGCCTCGCGCTGTAGACGTTGAAGAACCCCGCCTCACGCTGTAGACGTTGAATAACCTCGCCTCACGCTATAGACGTTGAATAACCCCGCCTCGCGTTGTAGACGTTGAAGAACCTCGCCTCGCGCTGTAGACGTTGAATAAGCCCGCCTCACGCTGTAGACGTTGAATATCCCTGCCTCACGCTGTAGACGTTGAATAACCACGCCTCACGTTGTAGACGTTGAATAACCCCGCATCACGCTGTGGACGTTGAATAACCCCGCCTCATGTTGAAGACGTTAAATAACCCCGCCTCTGGATGTAGACGTTGAATAACCCCGCCTCACGCTGTAGACGTTGAAGAACCCCGCCTCATGCTGTAGACGTTGAAGAACCCCGCCTCATGCTTCTTTCAGTTTTCATGTACTGCTTGCCATCTTTTCCTATTCAAATGCGTCTTCGATTTCTGGCGCTACACAATTTTCTCCTGTATCTTTTAAATTAATCACTGACTTTTAATAATTCCTTTTCAACTGATTTTAAGTTGAATACTAGAACTTAGTCAAAAATGTTCTGTCAAAAATTACAGACTTTATCCGAAAAAAATTACGGTACAGATTTGTAAAAATGAATTCTGTAATAATGAGTATAAATATTTTAAATAAATGAGTGTAGTGTTTATCGACAATGAAGAGGGAAAAGAATTGTGGCCGGTCCGGGATTAATGAAACAGTTACTGACAAAATAACTGTCTTTATTTTTATATCTGATGATTTATGATAGAAATTCATTATAAATTACTTTCTGTAGAGAGTGAAAATCAGGGAGAAAACTATTAAGACAAACATTTTATAATTCAGCATGTTGCTTCGTTCACATGTCCGTTACACCCGGCTATTGCCGCAGATAAATAATGATCCATTAGGTTTTTATTGCATGCAAAGCCTGGAGTAACAAAATTAGAGACGCTGAAAGAAAGAAAGAAAGAAAGAAAGAAAGAAAGAAGAGAAGTTAGCAACGGGAGCGAGAACGCATCAGGCGTTTAGTCTCTGTATTAATTTTAAGAAAGAAAGAAATAAACAAACAAACAAGCAAACAAACAAATAATAGCTGAAGTAAGAAAATGGTCAGGTGTTTAGCGTTTGTTTTACTGTAATTAAGGAAAAAAACAAAGAAATAAAACAAACAAGAAAAAGAAACAAAGCGAGCAAGCAAGCAAGCAAGCAAGAAAGAAAGAAAGAAAGAAAGAAAGAAAGAAAGAAAGAAGATAGCAACGGGCGCTAGAACGTATCAGGCGTTTAGCCTCTGTTTTATTGTAAGAAAGAAAGAAAGAAAGAAAGAAAGAAAAAGAAAGACAGAAAAAGAAATTAGCACAAGGAAGAATGCTATCAGGCATTTGGCGTGTTTTGCTTTAACAAAAAGGAACAGAACATAGAGAAAAGAAAGAAAGAAAGAAAGAAAGAAGTGGCATCAATAAGAAAGAAAGAAAGAAAAGGATATAAACAAAAACAAAAAGAAATAGACAGAAAAAATAAATTGTTTCCGTTAAATTGTAAAATTATCATATATGATTTTCGTGTTTTATAAGTTTTCGAATGTCTAGTTGTCGGCAAAAGAGACTACCCAATATGCAGATTACAAATTGGAGATGCCAAAATCAAGCACGGAGAAAATTTAAATATCTAGGAACTGTTTTAACAAACAACAGAAAATTCGATACGAAAACCCGAAGGCGCATTGGGATAACGAAAGATGCCTTCCAGAATTTAAGAAAAGTATCAGGAAACTGGAAAATCTCGTTTTCGAAACAAAGAAAAGAGTACTTAGCTGTTATGTAATATTGGTCTTTCTATATGGCAGTGATATAAAGATTTTATTTTTATTATTTATAAAAAAAAATAAATATATAGTATAGTCGTTTATGGATTTTTTTTATTACATAAACGTTTTTGATAAAAGGTTTATGTTTCTGAAGGCCAGACGGTTTGTGTGTTAAATTCTGTGTATTTTTATGGCCTTTTAGGCTCAAGCGGGGAACTGCCAAAGTTGTTTGAAACGTTTAGGATTTATTCTTTCGAATACTTGGAGATGTTGTTCTTTTTTTATACGAGAAACAACTTTGCTGGCCTTTATGAACAATTTGCTGGAGCCTATATGACAGCCTGGTTTTGAATAAAAATGGCTGCTATCATCGAGAAGATGAAGAGAAGAACAGACAGGAGAAAAGGATGGGCTGTTGATGAGAACGGTCAGAGCACAAGACTGGCATTCCAAAAGACGGTCCAGATACAAGGCAGATTCTTACACAAGAAAATTCCATATTGTGACGTGGATATCATAGACTACACAAAAGCTTATATATAGCGGCAACACAAAGAGGAAAAATAGATTGCGTGATGCTCGCTTAAGGCGTGAAATTGCCAGTCGGCATTCAGTGTTGATTTCTATGTCCACACTGTTTTTACATGCGAGATGACACAAATATTCTCGGAAGAACCCGCATGCTAAAATCTGACGAAATTTGAAATGATTGATGAAAGGTTAATTGCACTGTAAGTGGATACAGCGTGGCGAGTTCAAACTCTAATTAAGGCATTTCTGTGTTTTTTCCGCACTAACCGTCATGGAAAAGGTATAACTCCATCTCTTCACCCTTGCTACATCTCTAATTAAATAACAACGCAGATATTATCTCTAATCTTTCTTGGCAACTAGACTAAAAGAAGAATTTTGAATTCAAAACCAGGAGTTGAATCCATTCTCCTATGGCTAAAATAGCAGTATATATATTCGATGTATGAGGGTAAGCAGATCAGTTCCTAGGAACCAACAGCCCAGACACCAGCACATATGATTTGATTATAGAAGTGAAGGCTTTGTGCAGAACCAACTACACTTTTTGAAGGGCCGAATAAAGAGACCTGCGGCACTACGTCCCACAAGGCCCCCAAACGACCCTCCGCAGGTTTTAAATTCAGAGTTGTCCTTCTCCTTGACTAGTTGCCATCCAAGGCTATAGAACCCAGTCTGTCCTATATATATATATTGTCCTCATCTTTGTTGCCATATTTATCACAACGTTTCGGCCGTTGTACGCTCCGGCCTTCTTTAGGTGGTTGGAATGTCGAACTGAACCTCACTGGGGTAGACTGTTCTAGTTCCACGTGCGATGTTTAATGGATGTCAGTTATCAGTTATCTCCTGTTAATTTTCCCACTGAAAGTTCTCCACTGCCTTAACCAGGTATTGAACTCACACTCTTTGGGTCCTGTCACTGGATCTAACCAACGCCTTTATCCAACGGGAATCGGATATAATATATCCACTGTGCCATGTGTCCTTGAGGACATCTGGGTATGAATTTTTGGGTATTATAAACCTAATGTCTTCAGCAACCATTTTTACCAGAGTTCATATTGCAACTATGTTGTTATCATTGCTTTTCTCTGGCACTCCTTATTACTGGTTCCCATATTGTATTTATTTCTATGCTTGGTCGGCTCAGGGGATTTTTGTGGCCTAGCATATGTGCTGATTTCTTAAGTTTACGAATTTTTCAATGGTGTTCTCTGTCTATGATCTGACATTATCCCACAATAGTCCGAATAATGTAAATAATGTACATAATACCTCATCTCAGAAATATAGACACACACACATATACATATATATATATATATATATATATATAGATAGATAGATAGATAGATATAGATATTTTATGTGATAATTTTGCTCTTTCAAAGTCACCTTAGGTTTCATCAGGCTCGATCCATTGAAAGAAACCAGCAATCAATCCTAGTGACTTATTGTATACTCTGCCATAAAGTATGCAAGTCAGCTTCTGGATTAACAAGACACATGAAAATTCACTTTGATGTCGAACCTGTTGGGCTTAAGGATCTTCCTTTCAGGTGCAACATTTGCGCAAAAGCTTGTAAAAGTAAGGCTGTTTTAAAAAATCATCTGCGCTTACATGATCTGTGAGTCTGAAAGTTATATGAAAAATAAAAGAATTTTGTTGGGATAATGATTTTCTGTCAAGAAATGACAATTACTGTATATATATATATATATATATATATATATATATATATATATATATATATATATATATATATATATAGTTTGTAATCCGTTGGTATATTCCATTATTAACACAACATAGAATTTGAAATATATTAAAACTCACTCACAAAAGTATATATATATATATACAGAGATAGATAGATAGATAGATAGATAGATAGATAGTAATTCGTTGGTATAATCCAAGCGAGTCCTATTAGCACAAAGTAGAATTTGAAATATGTTAAAACTGGCTCAAAAAAAAACGCTCCATTTTTATTCACAATAAACAGAGCAAATTTACTTTACAATTGGAATTACGATACATTTAGTTAATGACCATTTTCACCTACGAATTTTAAAATTCGTAGGATAAGACTTTCTAATACTTAATATAGGATACATAATTTAATCCAAGATTTTAATTGGTAGAAACTAAAGGGTCACTTAAAGCTAGCGCAAGTGTGTATGTAATTAAATGAATATATCTGGGTTGCGGCAGTCAGCTCTTCGAATATGTATTATTGACGTGGACAGATGCATCCGTTTTCGTTAATTTCCGTGAATTCCTGGCGAATTAAACTTTGATCGTCTGACCATTAGGATATAGGTTAGCCCATCGCTCTCCCAATCACCCCTCCCCCAACCCAGGCTCTCCAACCTCCATAATATGATTCGACTAAAGATGCCTTCTTCTTCCCCACCACACCCCCAATAGATGTCCAATTACACACATTCTTTCTTTCTCAAAATAAACAGTACACTACAAGCCGATAGCAGAAACAGTTTGAAAAATCCTGCTAATTTTAAAATTGAAATTCGTAGGTGAAAATAGTCATTTACTAAAGGTATCGTAATTCCAATCCTAAAGTATATATATATATATATATATATATATATATATATACCGATGCGAAAGTAATATATAAATTCCAACGTTCACAGTATTAATCCAAAAAAAAAGGCTCGATACCGATAGCGATAGTTATTTATTTATCATAAATTCATCATATAGACAAAACCATTTTACTCACTACAAAGATGCAACTTCGTTTCAGTGCATTTCAACTGCACTTCGACAAGTGAGAATCAAAAATGATTACCTCATTTTCGATTCTCACCTGTCGAATTGCAGTTGGAATGCAATGAAACGAAGTTGCATCTTTGTAGCGAGTAAAATGGTTTTGTCTATATGATAAAATTATATATATATATATATATATATATATATATATATATATATATATAGTGTGTGTGTGTGTGTGTGTGGCTTGCAATCCAACCCCGTAAACACCTACTAGCCAGGCTTTGGCTACATCACGTTTAAACACCGGTTGTCGTGCGATCACAGAAGTTAAGCAACGTTTAGCGTGCTCAGTAACTAGATGGGTTACCGCTTGGGAATGTCAAATGCTGTAAGCTTCGATGTGCGGGTGGTGTAATGGATAATGACTCGGAATTTTTAATCGGAGAGCCGAGTTCCGATTCCCGTTGGGCTCGTTATATTCACTTACGCGCAAATAAAGGGAAAGGTATGAATCCATCTCTTCTCCCCAACTACGGGTTAATTAGTAAGACTTGTATCACTAAATCATTATTATCTAAAAAAAAAAAAAGAAAGGCATGATATCTAAAAAAATACTTGCTTTAAATAACCTGCAAGGGGCTGATAAGCCGTAAAAAATCAGTCAATCAATGAAATACTGATTAGCTGAACAGGCATGTCTTTTAGGATTATTTACATTCTCTTGACTATAAATGTCTAGAAACTACTGTGACCAGAAAGTTAGGGATCATTTTATATAATGATTGTATTATAGAATTGATCCCTCACATTATAATTCCTTGTTTGTTTATCAAATTCTGATTAGGTATAAATCCACCTCTTCTCCCCAGCTACGGGTTAATTAGTAAAACTTTTGTCACTAAAACCATTATTATCAGAAAAAAAAGTACAGTATTTACATTAGTCGGACTATTGTCCTCATCTTTGTCGCCATATTTGTCACAACGTTTCGGCCGTTGTACGCTCCGGCCTTCTTCAGGTGGTTGGAATTTCGAACCGAACCCTTTATTTCGATCGCTGGGGTAGACTGTTCTAATTCCACGTGCCATGTTTGATGGATGTCAGTTATATGCTAATTTTCCCTCTGAAAGTTCTCCACTGCCTTAACCAGGAATTGAACTCACCTTCTTTGGGTCTGTCACTGGTTTTAACCAACGGCTTTATCCACTGTGCCATGTGTCCTTGAGGACATCTGGGTATGAACTTCTGAGTATTATAAACCTAATGTTTTGTTTTTTACAAGTAGTTCTTACAATCCAAAAATATTGTCTGCCTTTAAATAACCTGCAAAGGGTTCATAAGCCTTAGAAAACGAATCAATCAGTCAATCTGCTAGCAAAAATATTACGGCACGTAACCTGAAGGAGTTGTCCAGGATCCTATGGTGGGAGAAAGTGCAAAGTTATGTTGTTTAAAACATTTCCCAAGAACATTATATTTCAAATTAAACGTAAGCGGGCCCAGCCGAAATTCAAACACACCAGTGTCTGTTTATTGATATTTAATTTTGTCTGTGAGTTGCTGAAACTACGAACGGCATCTTCTGAGATTGTCTGGAAACGAAAGAAAATGACACCGAAGGGAACAAGTTTTCGTCGTATTCGTTACCCCCACCCCTATTTTTCACGAAGATACAATTAGAGAATGGGGCCGACAAATTGCCTTCTTCAATGTTCGTATTACGTTCTCTTGCGGCCAGGTACAAAGGTCAATCTCACATAATGGCGAGGAAACCGCTTTTCTACAGACAATTCCGTCAATTGTTCGATTCTGTCTCGCTAGTAGAATTCTTCATAGATTAACTGCATCGATTATTGGTAAAAAAAAAAAAATTGTATTTATATTCCTGCGTCTGTCTATACGCTTGGATTTGTCCAATGTCGGAGAATCGGCCTCATTTTCAGAAAGCTTTTCCTCTTTAGATCATTCGACGATTTTATTAATTCTACGAAAATAAATGTTGTTCATGAGGTCAAGAGTAGAAGGTTGAAACAAAAAATGCAGTCATATAGCAATGGTAATTGTAATAAAAATTGTTTCACGACAGGAAACATGCGATAGTCATTGACCGAGCAGACAGCATTGTTTTCGGTTGAAATATAACCTATCGATGGTTGAGGTGGGAGAAAGCTCATGCCTTTACCAAGAGCATTTTTGTGTGAAAGTGAATGCGGGATAATAAACTTGAATTTTGAACATGGTATTCCACCTCCTTTTTAGAAAACTTTGTTTAAATATTAATTCTTTGATTATTTTTTTCCTGGCTCATACAATTATGGGCGTAATTTTTATTCCTGGCTCACAGACGTGGAATGTTCGTCTTCAACGGGAAGTGCATGTTGGCACTTGAACTAAGTTGAAACTTTATATTTCAGTTTCAACTGTGGGTTTCATGCACGTTGTTCATGGACTTCTTGTTTGTTACTTATTTGTTGTTTTTTTTTGTGTGTGTAATAGAAGATAGGACAATACTACGCTCCCTTCACTTGAATAAGGTTATCATCCCCCGTTTCCTGTTTAGAAAGGGGTTCTCAGATCCTTTCCTTTTCTCCAGCCTCTGTAGTGTTTCTGTCATGAACCCCTTGCGTTGTGTGCGGTTTGTGGTAACATCTCTTCACACTGAGGGTACTGTTGTTCCCAACAAGTAGTTAGGATCCCTAACTCTTGCTTAGCGTCTTGACGGGGGCTGCCGATCGGTGTTCTTGCAGTGCTATGTCAAGTATGGAAGGGTGTGACTACACCCACCTCCGGTGGGCAACCCTGAGACTACATTATGTTGCAGTCTGTGCCAGTTCCTTTCTTCTCATGTCACATTTGATGACCGTCTGCTACTATTACATTAGGGCTTTTCCTTAACAACATAACTCAATATGACTGTAAACAATCAAAAATATAAACATCAACCAGCTCCAAAAAATCACATAGACCATTTAACATTTCTTTTTCCAACATCCGTGGTATTTGTATCAACTTCTGCAGTGTGGAATCGTTCCTCTTCGAAAAGACTCCTAGCTCTCTTCGAGACTAACCTCAACTCGTCAATCCCCTCCTCTGATTTCTCGATTCCTGGCCACCTTCCTCTCCTTAGAAATGACTCTAAAATCCACATGCATGGCCTTGGAGTTTATGTCTGCGATCATGTCCCACTGCCTAGGGAACTATCTATTGAATTTCCAGACTATTCGTATATGAGTCTTCGTCTATCTCTCCTCAATTCAGTAAGCTATGTCTTCTTTCTCTATCGTTCCTCTTCTTCTCAAGAATGTGGTGTAATCGATAGTATTTCCTATAATATAGACAAGGTCATCTCTACATCCGTTTGCGCATATTCGTGTTCGGTGACTTTAACGTCCACCATACCATGTGGCTTAATGACTCTGTAGGTGACCTCGCTGGCATCCAAACTCTGAGCATTTCAATCTCTCAATCCTTCACGCAAGTAGTTGACTTTTCCTACACGTTTCCCTTCAGTAACCCTGACGATAACACTTCCCTTCTCGATCTCTGTTTTACCTCCCTCCCTGACTCTTGTCGAGCTACGCAGCCCTGCCCTCTTGGCAACTCTGATCACACCGTAGTATCTATTAACATTTCTTTCAATCCCCCTCCAGCCAAGAACCCTTACTGGCAGAATATCTTTCTGTTATCAACTCACGGACTGGGACTCGTTCAGTGATTTCCTTCACGACGTCCCTTGAAATGTTCAAAATGTACGTCTGAGGTTTCCTCCTGTGTAAAAGCTGGTATCGACGCTTTCATCTAAGCAAGTTAAATCGCGCTCATCTCCTTGGTTCTCCGCTGCTTGCTCAGCTGCCATAGCCCATAGGAATCACTTGTTTCGTCTCTACCGAAGCGACATGATTACAACAGGCGTCTCTTTGTTTCTGATCGTAATGAATGCAAACGTGTCCTCAATGAAGCAAAGTTATTATTTGCTGATAAAATAAAACAACGTATTGCATTACGCAGATTTGCTTCTAAAGAATAACGGCGGCTCTGCAAGAGTGTGTTGAACAACAGCAAATCTACAATCCCTCCTCTATTCAATCAATTCGAAATTCAAACTTCCGCAGCTGATAATCCAGCAGGCTTTGCTAGGAAATTCTCATCCAACTCAACACTCGACTTATCTGGTGTACCCACACCTGATTTCCCCCCTAGAACTGAAGCCCTGTTGAGTGAGATGAGCATAACACCGTCGATGGTATTGGACATCATATCTAAATTAGACTCCCAAGTAAGTGATGGTGTTGGGATACCAGCCTTAGTTCTAAAGAAATGTGCTCTTGATCTGGCTCGAGTTCTCCCCAATCTATATAGCTACTGCCTCGCTGACTCTTGCTGTTGTCCCTGCTTTTAAAAACTCTGGAGACCCTTCTGACATCTAACTACCGTCCTGTCAGTCTCCTACCACTCTTTGGTAAAGTCTTTGAGGCTTTGCCCGGTCTACCGCTGACGTGCTTACGACTATAACAAGTTCTTGATAATAACGGCGAAGCTTGAGCTGTGGCTCTAGATATCTCTAAGTCATTTGATAGGGTTTGGCCTGCCAGCTTTGTTCGTAAGCTTTAGTGATACAATATTACAGGACGATTATTTGATTTAATTTTATCCTACACTGTTTCTGATCTTCATCAATGACCTTCCCGATGTTATCGGTTCTCAAGTAGGCATCTACGCAGACGACACTACCATTTACTCCTGTCTCAAATCCGACATTGCTGACAAAGTTAACCAAGCAGTTGGTCTCGAAAAGGAACTCCAATCGGTGATTGACTGGGGCAGGAAATGGCTTGTGAATTTTAATGCGTCAAAAACGAAACTGCTCTCATTTACCCACCATAGAGAAATCACCCTGCCTCCTGTCGGCATGGTTGATGCTCAACTTTATGACAGCGTCTCTTTGTGCCTACTTGGTCACATGTTTTCCACTGTCCTGAGGTGACACAACTACACTGAATCAATAGCTTTATCTACCGTAAGTTGATTCTCTGTGTCGCGCCAGAAGATTTTTCTCGTCTGAGTCCATCCTTCACATCTAAAAATCTACCATTTGCCCGTGCATTGAATTCTGTTGCCATATATGGTCCGGTGCCCCCGCTGTTCATCTTGAGGTTCTCGACAAAATCCAAAGACGGATATACAATGTGATAAGCTCTGACCTGGCATCACGACTGCAGTTACTTTCTCACAGACGTTATGTGGCTTCTCTCTGTCTTTTCTATAAATATTTTCATGGCAAATATTCTGACGAGCTACTTTCGCTTGTGCCCCAACTGCATGAATTTAAGCGTTCTATTAGGTTGGGATACGTTCCACCCTTTCATTGTCAAAACAATTAAATGTAACCGCCTCTTCTACTCCAACAGCTTATTCTCTCGCACTTCCCGACAGTGGAACTCCCTTCCTCTTACTTCCTTCCCTGCTTACCTGGTAGCTATAATCTTCAAATATTCAAATGTAATGCCAATCGACATCGTCTGATGCTTTGATCTTGATCCGCGTCCTTCTCTTTATCCTTTCCTCAAAATCCCCTCTTTGCTCTTGCTGTCACTCTCTGTAACCCCTTGCGTGCTAGTGGCACTCCCACCTTGCTTGGGATGAAATGCTTAAAAAAAATACAGATTTTACTTTTTGCACCTATACTGATAATAGCATGGATCGTAATTTTTTTGTATCAAAAATGTATTGCTGCTAATTTCTTTTCCCAAAATATATTGCAAGTATTTTTTTCTTTTTCAAAAATGTATTACTGGTAATAATTTTGCTTCAGAAAGTTATTGCTGGTAATAATCTTTTGCAAAAATATATTGCTGGTATTAAGACTTATTTTTACACTTTCATAGTGTTTTGACACGAGTTTGGGGGGTCAACTATTTACCCATAGCTAGGACCCTAACAAGTGCTACCACCCCGGGTCAGGGAGGACCTGGGAAGACCAGCAATTAAGATGTAGTTCCACGTTCCTCAAAACCACCTGATCAAAGGCCTTGCTGCCAGATGTAGTTTATCGTCATACCCAGGACGCGATTGTAGTTGTATGTATGCATTACGTGCATTAAAAATTAATATTTTATAAAACCTAGAAATATTATCTTTTTATCATTTCTATTATAATTCTGACTGTCCCTCCCTTAGTTAGTACGACCGTTACGCCCTGTCAATACATCATGAAAAATAAACGATTCTGTTTTGACCTTGTGTAAACGTGTAACTAGCATATCAGAGACGCTACTTGGTTTCAATGAGAAAATGAAAGAAAACGAAAGAATAGAGGGAAGACGAAAGTTTTTTAACGCTTGTTTCAGTAAAATAGAAGGAGTTGTCAATTTCAAATCTTTTTTTATTTGGACACCTTTACTTATAAATATTAATAAAAATGTTTGCAAGACAGGTTTTTGGCTAGCAAATTTAAATGTTACTGTGTGATAAAAATGTCTGTAGGATTTATGCCATAATGTTATACTGGAACACACCTATTCTATAATTAATAGACTCTCCCACCTATAATAAGTAGTAGTAGTAGCAGTCGCTCAATGATTTGGTGACTCAGTCGATGTCGGACATTAAAGTATCAGCCACCACAACTAGATTGCTGCGTCATTAACTTTTATATCAAGTTCCTAACGTTTTGTACGTCGAACCTTTTTAGGACCGACTTAATGAAATACAAGCCTCCACTGTGAAACTACTCTACAACACATAATAATGGTGATATTAACTGTTTCCTTATAAAGCAACATTAAGCATTTATTGACTGAACAGCCAGCACATTTGTCGATTGAAATTTATAAAATCTTTTTCTTAAAACAACAGGTAAATAGATTTCTCAAGTCCAGCAAATATTCCAGTATTTATGGAGGTGTCCTGACTAACCTTTTTCTTGAAGTAATGTGCAAATTTAAATATAACTTTGTCATAAAATTTGTAGGATTTATGTTATAGTAATGGGGATATTAACTGTTTCATTATAAGGAAACATTTGGCATTTATTTGGCATTCATTTAGCATTCATTTGGCATTCATTGACCGAGCAGCCAGTACTACGGTCGGTTGAAATTTATAAAGTGTTTCTCTTAAAATAATTTATTCAAGAAAACAAGTTTCTCAAATCTAGTCGTTGTTATCGATATTTCCAGTATTGATGAGGAGTTTCCTTCCTAACCTTTTGCTTGAAGTAATGTCGAATGTCTAGATCTTGATTGCGTCCTTATTTTCTCTTCGGATTACATGAGCTATCCATTTTAGTTGTTGCTGCTGTTGAAAGTCATCAAGTGATGTGGTTTCTGTTATTTGGTAAAGCTCTTTGTGATGATAACCCCTCTTCCCAGAAATTCAGGTAGAAAAAAATATTGTTAGATTGTCAATCAACATCAGCAATTTAAAGATTGGAGCAGATTGACTCAACATTTAACCTTATCAACTTAAAATTGTCATAGGGCTTAGAACATTATCTCAAAACAAAATATTATTGTAAAATAAAAGAATATTGTTATTTATATTACAACAAGCAGATCGTTGTTTAGTTCATGGGTAAATAATGGTGATGATAATATTCGCCATTTCCTAATAAGGAAACATTCAGAATTGACTGAACAGCCAGTGCTACTCAAGTTACGTTTTCCTTCACTCCCTAGCCATGGACCTAGAATCAAAGTGTAGCATCTGTTCTCTTCATATCTAATAGCAATATTAGTGGTTTCCTTTGAGCAGCCAGTTTACTGTCCGTTAAAATTTATAAAATCGTTCTCTTAAATAACCAGATTTCTCAAGTCCAGTATCGCTTTTTCCAGTACTGATAAGGAGTTTCCTTCCTAGCCTTTTGCTTAAAGTAGTGTGGAATGTCAACATCTTGATGATGTCAGTATTTTCTCTTGGAGTTACATTACTGATTGCTTATACCTGCATCAAGTTTAAACACCGGTTTCCGTACGATCGTTGAAGTTAAGCAACGTCGAGCCTGGTCCGTACCTAGATGGGTGAGCGCTTAGGAATACCGGGTGCTGTAAGCTTAGATGTTCGGGTAGTGTAATGGACAATGGCTCGGAATTGTTAATCGGAGATCTGAGTTCTAATTCTCGTTAGGTTCGTTATATTCACTTACGTGTAAATGCCCTTAGGAAAAGGCATGAACCCAACTCTTCTTCCCCAGCTAGGGATTAATTAATAAGACATATCACTAAATATTTACCATCTCCTAAAGAAATTATTACAATCTAAAAATATTTTCTGGCTTTAAATAACCTGCAAAGAGGTCGATAAGCCATAAAATACGAATCAATCACTTAATAGATTATTGATTGCACAAAATATTCCCTGTCTTTAACTATTTTGTAGAGGTAGACATAAGTAAACAGGAGGTGGAAACTAAGTACTGCCGATAACCCTTTTATTTTGGAACCCATGCATGTGTTGGTCTGATGTGGATGTGCGGAGGTGTAAAGGATAGCAGTTTGAAAGGAGTTCGAATTCCAGTCGGGTTTGTTTCATTAACTTACGTGAAAATGCCATTGGGAATGTATGTATCTATAGTCTCCTCCACAACTATGGAAGTTTAATATCATGCAAAACGATATTTCCGTCGTCCATTACAAAGGTACCATATAATTAAAAGGTAACATATAATTAAAAGGTACTATATAATCAAAAGGTACCATATAATTAAAAGGTAACATTTAATTAAAAGGTACTATATAATTAAACCTTGGTTTAATCCCTCTTCGTGATAGCCAAATATTGTATCTTTTGACACTTAATAGTTAGTCCTTTATTCTTGCTTTTCTTAGCTACCTTGTTTAAATACTCCACTGTTAATATTTAATTACCCACGAGAGTACAAGGCCGGGATTACCGTGGGTTCTCCGAGCCAAAATTACCGTGGGTTCTCCGGCCAAAAACATTCCCTTAGAACCCGCATAAACGGGTTCAGAGTCTGTCTACCCTTCGGCAAAGCCTCGTCCGGGTTCCTCTCTGCTCGAGGCAGACAGTTCCACAGTTGAACAGCCTATGGCACCCTTCCCCTAAAATACTCCATTATTCTTCCAAAGACAAATATCACAAATATATATACTTATTAAAAAAAAAAACAGTAGTCATTGAGTCCCTTTCAATCTCATCACAGTCCAAATGCTGAGAGTGACGCATTGGTTGTCATAGCAACTGGGTAGATTGCCTTCTACAACAATGACGTCATAATCCTGCAATCAAATCGCATTTTGCAATAATCCACGGCTCGCGAAAATTCTCTTTTCCTCTTTCTTGTCACTCTCATTCATTGTCACCTTATTCTTCTTCTAAACCTTCTCTCTCATCTCTCTTTTTCAACCACTTTTTCTCCCCTCTCATTATAACACTCTCTTTGTCTCTCTTTTTCAGTACCTTCCTCTTTCTCACGCATTCTTTATGCCTATCTCTTCATCGTCCTCTTCCTCTTGCTTCCAACTTTTAAATTTTCGCTCTCTTTATCTCCCAATCGCTCTTTTTCTCTCTCCAACTCTAACTCTTTATCTCTTTCTTTTCATCACTCTCTTTTTCTCATTCTCTATATCTGTTTATCTTTTCCTTTCTCTCTCTCTCTCACTCTTTTTCACTTTATCTCTCGATTTTTTCTACCTTTCTCTCTTTAATTTTAACAACACTGTTATTCTCCTCTTTCTTTCTATTCTTCTCTTTCTCTTTCTTTCCCCTTTTCATTCTCGTACTTTATTTCTCTCTCCTTCCCTCTCTTGTCCCCCTTTATCTTTACGTTTATCTCTCGCTTTCTCTATCTCACATGACCACTATCATTTTACATCAACTCTCTTTCTATAGATTAATCATCATCTAACTGAAAATAGCCCTATTTATTTATTTTTCATGGAAAGACGTCGGTACACATCCCAAGAGAAATGATTTGTCTTCGCGCCATTTCTTTTAAATGAGCGTCATTTTTCCTCAGCGTCATGCGTTTGTAGAAAAATTTACAAACATGGCCGCTGTTGCCATAAATTTCCATACACTTGATAAATGAATTCCTATAAACACACAACATTTTCCGTTCGATTTCCTAATGTCTCTCTCTTAACAATTGTAATCATGCGCAGCAAACAATTTTCTATGTGGACGGCAATGAAGGATCCAAGTTAAAACGATTTCTGTTCCACACTTGCCGTCTTTATTTCACGCTCGCATATGCACATACCAAGAGAGATATATCAAAAGTATTTTCATTTCTAATCAATGGGGAACCTATCGAGAGAGCCTGCGTGCTTTTGGAAGCGTATCAAATATCCTACACTTATGTCTTTCAAATATCTTAGCTTTTCCGAATCGCTGGTCGTCGGCCTCTCATCGA
This sequence comes from Acanthosepion pharaonis, assembly GCA_903632075.3. Lineage (NCBI taxonomy): Eukaryota > Metazoa > Mollusca > Cephalopoda > Sepiida > Sepiidae > Acanthosepion > Acanthosepion pharaonis. The sequence continues at coordinate 195,259 of CAHIKZ030000005.1, forward strand.
CATTACGCTTTAAAGCCAACCAATGGCCGCCTACTTCTTAGGGTTTACTTCAAGGGACATGCCACCATTTTTAAAATAGTTCGGAGTAGCGAAGTTAGATACGGTTTTATTTTCCTTCCACTTCCCAAATTCTGCATGCAGCTTCAACGGCTTTGATTTTCATCTTAAAATCTGCGTTCTTTACTGTCACCCGCTCAGGCCTTTACAGCCAAGACTCACCTTTGCTACGTCCAGAAAGTTGAATTATCCTCATCGCTTACATATTCCTTTAAAACATTGTTTAATTTCTTTCGACTTTGAAAATCATGTAACCAGATTCAGCGGTTTTGTACCCTAGTTTAAATCAATGACTCACGTTTAGTTGGTTAGATAATTTAAACTATTAATGCCAACCGTAAAATTAGGTATTAATTGATAAAATTATAGTTAAAATCCTGTATTAAATATCAATCAGTTATTTATGTATCATGCGTAATACACGCTTAGGCGATCATGTATCTTTCGATACATGACTGACGCGACAGATTTTTTTTTTCCCGTGATAGATTGTCATTTATTTCTGCGGCAAACCAGTTGCTATCCAATGCTATAGAATCCGGTCTCTCCTGTTATTTATCCATAGCTGGGAGGAAAAAACGAGGATTCATACCTTTCCCAAGGGTATTAGTACTTTTGTGAATGTAATGGATTCGACTAGAATTCGAACTCGCCTCTCTGATTCCTCATATTTAATTATAGTTTTTGTTTGAATTTCTGGGGCGGGAATATAAGAAATGAAGAAATAAACTGACAAAGAAGCTTCCAGAAAAATTGAATAAACTTTGGCGCAATTCTTAATATATAAAAAAACGCCTACGTAAGTTTTCTTAAACAAATAAAACACTCGACCACATTCTTTTGACCAATGGGATGTACAAAAAAATACATGGTCACTCAGTAAGAAATTTGTGGAGCTAAAACGCATGTGCGTGAGCCCATCAGAACAATATAAAAACGGCAATATTTTTCAACTCCATTAGAAGAATTCACTTGCTTGGCATGATAAATATAATTATTTACCCACGCAGCAAGATGTGGCACAAGGCCGAGTTTAAAGTGGGGGTATCCGAGCCCGTAGGCTAGGGCAAAAATTCCCTATAGACCACGTAAAAACGGAGTCAGTTTCCCGAGACTAGACTCTACCCTTCGGCAGAGCCTCGTCTGGAGGATACCCTCTGATGAATATAATTGTGTCTCAATGCAGCCCGCTCTTTTGACCGCTGGACGAAGTGGATCAAATTGCGATTCTTAATGCTTTTAACGCCTCACAGAGACTTACAGAAAAACAAAACACGAACGACTCAGTTTTTGTTTTCAGATTTTTCCACAAGAAAGGGGAAATAAAAAACAGAAGTAATCATTATTTACAGTAGTTGGACGATTGTCCTTATCTTTGTTGTTCTTATCACAACGTTTCGACGTTTGTGTCCTCCAGCCTTCATTAATAACCAACAGTGAATTCTGAATTGAATCCTTTATTTTATTTACGAGTATAGACTTTTCTCGTTCCACTGAACATGTTTAAGTATATCTCGTCCAGTTATTTTTTTTTAGTGCTGCTCAGTTATTTCTCGCCCGTACACTGAATTTAGATGTACACTGCCCACTCCAAGGATTGAACTCATGATGTCTATGTCATCAAATTCACCAACCAACGCTTTAATCCGCTTGGCTATTGTTTTGCAGGACAATTCGCTGTTATGAAATTGGTTCCTTAAACATAACTTACTTGCTGATTAGGTTGCAACTGTAGTTGATGCCTGTCACGTTTGACTGCTGCTGCTGTTGAAGATTTGCTGTCATTTTTCTTCTTTAGCGGCTGTATTTATTTATATGGTCGTCCTACTAAGGCGGTCCTCATAGAATAACGTTTGCGCTAAAGTTATAGTCCTAATGCAAATCGTGTAAATAATGTTATAGGTTTATAAAAATCTGTTATTAATTATAAATTTTAAATTTCTACCTATGACCCATTAATGTCCATCCTCCACAAATACTGGATTGTGGGTGTTAGTGTGTTAACGGCTGGTCAAATCATCTCATATCAATTTTGAAGTTAGTTATTTTTTTATTTTCTATTTTGTTATATATTTTAATCTAGAACTAAATATATAGTTGTACAGAAGACAGAAATGAATTAATAGTTTTGATGTCAGATTTTCTTCATTACCGTCAAAAAATATCCAAATTTGAAAAAAATATATTTATTTCATATATAATTAGTGTTGATAGTTCTGAAGGATCAATATCCAGTGAGGTCATCATTTTCTGAATGAGCAAGCCATACTGTCCTTTATGAAGGATAGTAGGTCATCTACATCGATATTTTCGAAGCAATATTATCGTCATCTGGTGAAAACGAAAAAAAAAATAGTCGTCTTTATACTTGGCTCTGTAGGCAAGCGTTAATCGTGTTTATACCTGAGACGACGAGGAAACATTAGGCGAATCTATACAAGACGGTTAGAACTCTTTTAAATACTTTCTGTAAAAAAATACCAACAGGTTCTGTCTGTCTATCCAAGTAGATGACATTTACAACGGTCAAACTCAGAATTTTAAGCTTTAATCTGCATTTGATTCATATATATATATATATGGACTCTCCCATTGGGTTCGATGTATGAGGTTCTGACTACCACGCACTAATTATCTGCATGTCTATGACGGGCATGACTTTTGAGACCGGCTCGAGAATTGCACAAAATACCACAAGCAGTACAGGAGAATGTATTGTATCCAAGTGCAGCAGGAACACTATTAGATGTCTTATTTTGCTTTCGTGTTTCACGTTTTCAGCTATGTAAAGTACCAGGTTGAGAACTAGCGCGAGCTAGCTTCCCTTGATGAGGGTGAAAGTAGTCTCTCTGAGCTTTGATTAGCAATCCTCTTAATGTTGGTTTCACGATAAAAAGACTTCAGATATGAAGGAAAACTCATGACAGCTTAACCGGGTCATTATATTGCATGTGTCTGCCGAGAGGCGTGTACTGGCTGGTATTGACTGTGATCCGGAGAGGTTAAACTCCTCGATAATAACACATAAGGACTGTCGTTCGGAGTTTCCGTGGCAAGTCTTTTGCACTGTTACTTTTTTTTATAAACAGATCCAAAAGTGTGGATGATCCGACACAAGCTCTCACCACTTTAAACAAATTATTGTGTTGGTTTTCTGACAACTACATATATATATATATATATATATATATATATATATATATATATATATGTGTATGTGTGTGTGTGTGTGTGTGTGTGTGTGTGTGTGTGTCTGTGTCTGTGTCTGTGTCTCTGTGTGTGTGTGTGTGTTAAATTTCTCAGAATAATTTTGAAGATAAGAAAATTTGGATAAAAGAAGACAATTGTGTTCTGTTTACCCAAATTGTGTTATCTTCGGAATTATTCTGAGAAATTTAACAATATGTCGACATGGAAAACTAAAACAAAATCTTAGTAAAAAAAAAAGAAAGAAAGTTACCAACATGGCGAAAGAGGCTTACACAGGAGCGTTCCCTTTTTAATATTTTGAATTTAATGGAACTAAAAACATTTCGCTTTTAAACTTACCTTGATGAAGTCGGATTGACGAAACGCGTCGGTAATAACTAAGAAATATACTTTTTCTAATTGTTTTATTTTTATCCATATATATATATATATATATATATATATATATATATATATATATAATTATTTATTTAAAAATATGATTCCAACACGCTACATAAGAGTTCTCAAACCAAGAGCCGAAAACTTCAATATAATTATTTAAATTGAATTGAATTAAAGTACTAAGCTCTGTTCCATCTTCAAGCGATTTTTTTTGGAATAACTTATTTCTGAAATTTACGCGTTTTATAAATATATTCATTATTGAAATCAAAATTTCTATGGTAACGGCTACAGCAATTGTTTAAAACAAAGGGGCGTAAGGTGTTAATAATTTATTATTAACACCTTTAGAGCAGATATGAGGGTTAAAAAAAAAACATGGTATTTTTTTTTGTAATTTGATTTTGCCAACAAGCAGCTTCTTTTGTAGATAAATGATACAGCACGTCAGGCTATATGCCGGTTCTGTGTAGGGTACAGGTTCGATTCCTATCGGAGGACACATATTTTCTATGAAATTCCTCGTACATTCAAACCGGTAAATGTTGTTAATACTACTATTTATTATAAACAGAGCATTTATAAAAAAATAAAATAACGTATAAACAGATAATATAAATGATGGCCTCTCCTGTCGTTTTCGACGTATGAGTGTCTTTCAGTTCAGTTTTTATGTTTATGCTTCGTATGGGACAAAAATCCTGCAAGGGATTTGCAAACAAATCCACACGGAGGCCATACTGAAGGGTTGACCGTCATATGGGCTGATATATTAGCCCGAGATTTAATGTTAATTCTTAATTCTCTCAGATGGTTGAAATGATTCATTTCAAAGTTAGTTATATCTCCGTAGTAGGTGTTTCTCAAGTCTGCTTGGTTTCCAACAGCAAGTTCAAACTCCTCCATAGGGATGTTTGCATCATTTAAATTGTATTTAAGTTTGTCCTTGAAACGTAACCAAGATCGTCCTACCGTTAGGCTTACCATGAAAAAGTTGACTATACATGAGGATAATATATGTATGTATGTATATAGATAGATAGATAGATAGATACAGATAATACTAGTGGTATACTAGTATAATACTAGATAATACTAGTGGTATATAGATACATATGCAATCATATATCTTAAATATATAAATATATATACATCCATACATACACATGCATATATATTTGTATAAAAAATAAATCCAAGAGGACAGAATCCAGGTAGAACTCAATACCACACTCTCATACACACACTCTCACTAAATTTTATTTGTTATTCCCGGGGTTGTTTTTTTTCTGTTTTCTTTTTGAATTTGTTGGTCTGATGAATTGGATCGTACTTACGATTCCAAGCGAATAAATTATAACCATGAAATATTAGTGTTTAAGCCTTTTTATTATGTATATATATATATATATATATATATATATATATATATATGTGTGTGTGTGTGTGTGTGTGTGTGTGTGTGTGTGTGTGTATGTGTGCATGTATGTGTGTGTATAACTTGCATAAATACGTTCATTGTAAACTATAAAAGTGAATGCCCTGGCTAGAACAAAAAGCTATTGTACAAACCTGCAAAAGTTAACTCCTGCACGAAAAAGATTTTCTGCAATGAATTAAAAAAACATTAGGCAAAACCTCATTAACAATAACTTTCCTAATTACATTGTTGATGAACAAATTAGATGAGTCATTAGAAATAGTTACATAAATAAAAAAGAACATAATACTTTCTCAGCTTAAAAATATCAACCTACGATACTGTAATCAAATGCTTTCTAACTATAAACAAAATGAAAAAGTCCTGAAAATCTCATAAGTGCTAATATATACCCCAATAATACCTGTAAAAAAAAATAAAACTAATTTTATTTTATATTAAATTTAGCACAACCATCTTAATCATCCGCAGTAATCCTTCTCTGTCAACTAGTGTCTTGGAAAAAACGTCATTTTACATTTCTATCAATTTCCGGTCATCTCTCTTATACTGAAATATTTCTTTTGCAAAAGATTCCATAGTTACAACGGATAAATTAAAATTTTAAAAATAATTCCAGACCCTGTTCACGCGTGTTTTTGAAAATCACCATCACAAGTTTTTATCGTAGTTACAATAAGTTTATCTTTGGAATTTACCCCTGAAGATAGTCTTGGAAAAGATCGAATGTACTTGGGTTAGAAAAAACTACGTCCATTTCCTTGATAAATTTCATCTTATCATCAAGAACCTGATTATAGAACTAGAAAGAATCAGTAAAAAATAGACACAATATGTCTATATTATTCAAAGAAACATGTACGTATGTTGGCTTGACAACTATGACATTATGAAGACGTTTAACACCTCATTTGTCGGATAGAAATTCTGTTGCACATCTAAAAACATATTACATTCCACCTTCATAATCCAAGAAAATACTTGTTGACAACACCAATATATAAAACCAAAAAAAAAAAAACTAATAAACAAAACCTTTAAATTCTCTAGGCCATCTTTATCAAAAACAAACCAACCAATATTCAACAAAATTTATTACATCTGTTGCAGTAACGTGTTGAAGTGCATATAACAAACATGTAATGCCACTTTGAATTTCTACTAACTTTCGGTCAGCACTCTTATACTGAGACGATTTGTTTGCAAGAAATTTCATAGTTACAACGGATAATATAAAATAATAAACAGCGCGTTTACGCGTGTTTTTTGGATTTTTTTTTTAAATCAGCATCACGACAAAATTCAAATTTTATCACAGTTGCAATAAGTTTGGCTTTATAATTCATCCTTGTGGATGATCTTCGAAAAGATCGAAAGTACTTGAGTAAGGAAAAACTACGGCACATTCCTTGATGAATTTTATCTCAGTATCAAAAAACTGGTTACAGAAATGATCAGTATAAAAATAAATATGTCTATATTATATAATGAAACCTGGGGAACGAAAATAATATACTACCTATATATATATATATATATATATATATATATATATATATCCATTTACATTTATATATATATATATATATATATATATATATATATATATATATATATATATATATATATATATATATATATATACCCTTGTACAAATTAATTGAAACAACTGCTTTAGTTTCCTTCATAAGGTCAGTTTTAGACCCACTGTAGTGACAGGGTGTAATCGATTTCTTTTTTTCTTCAGATTAGGTCAGTTGCAGTAATATGGTCTGCAGTAATATGAATCTATTTTTAAGGTGTATTATAAAATGTTTTGACCTTAAAAAATATTGTGCCATCCGTGATTGCAGCAGATTTTTATCACACCCAGACACTATTGTTTCGACTTACGATTAGTCGTCCTACGGCCATTGTCTACGATGGACGTTACTCCAGGTAAGTGTACGGGAACTGTAACGCTTCAGGAACGCACTGGCAAGCCTTACAAGTGAGTAAATCAAAGAACTATAGACTGACTTGGAAACTCTCATGATTTAAATCCAGTCGTGAATCTGTGGCCAATTTACAAGGAAGGACTTCATTGAATGGACATTCAAAGTACTAATATGTGCACTGAGTCATGTTTTATTGGAAATATATGAACAATA
>CAHIKZ030000005.1:207500-230000 GCA_903632075.3 Acanthosepion pharaonis
CTGTCTATATTTCTGAGATGAGGTATCATGTACACGATTTACATTATTCGGACTATTATCCTCATCTTTGTTGCCATATTTATTACAACGTTTCGGCCTTTCATGTAAAAATTCCCTTACCTAACAAAACTAAGTGCGGAATAAAACCATTACTCATTTTTATTATAGAACCGTGGCACAAAGCTTGGTATATTTTTAATAGACATTGATATATAACATTACTTAATTTTTTATGATTAATAAATTTCAATTTGCTATCATATTTATTGCTCCTTTAAATATTCGAAAACTTACTAAACATAGCTCAGGGTTATACTTGAGTCAATATTGGTAGAGTTTATACCTGAGTTTATAGATATAAATTCGTCAAGTATACAAATGAGTCTAAAGGTAAATATTGGTCGAGTTTATACTTGAGCCTATAGGTAAATATGGGTCAAGTATAAACTTGAGCCCATAGGTAAATATTCGTCCATTAAATTTTGTATCTATAGGTAAATATTGGTCGTATTTATATGTGAGGCTATAGGTCGACTTTATAATTGAGTCTATAGGTCAATATAAATTAGTTTTTTTTTTTTAATTTTCTATAGGTAAATAATGATTGTGTTTATACTTGAGGCTATAGATAAAATTGTTCGTATGTATACATGTGTCTAGGGGTAAATATTGGTGCTATTTATACTTGAGGCAATAGTTACAGAAGTATCATTGCTTACAATCTGAAGAAAAGACTGCTAAAAATATAAAAACATTTCCAAATTTTTAGACAACTTTTTACAATGACCCTGGTTCTTGCTGGTTTTTAGATGTTTAGAAATATTTTTCTTTCTCCTCACTAAAGTCTTCTCATTCTCTTTCACTTCCGGTAACCCCTTGTGTCTTAGTGGCATTATCGCCATCTTCTGTCTTCTCAAAACCTGTTCTTTTATTGCCCTTTCTCTTCAATAAAGTCTTCTCACTCTCTTTCACTCCCAGTAACCCCTTGTGTCTTAGTGGCATTATCGCCATCTTCTGTCTTCCTGAAACCTGTTCTTTTATTGTCCTTTCTCCTCACTAAAGTCTTCTCATTCTCTTTCACTCCTTGTAACCCCTTTCTGGCTTGTATCATACATTCAGATAAGAAGAGTACAGACCAAAGACTATATCGATCGTAATGTTGCGCTAAAAACAACGAAGATGCGGAAATTTGTCCTAAATAATCAATATATCACAGTATCTACGGATTTTATCATAAATTCAAATAAAAGCCTGACGATTCTGTTGACTGAAACATTATAACAATGACAAGAAAGAAAAGGTATTTTTTTATGAATTAATTAATTTATGAGAGTAACAACGACTTGTTTCACTTAGAAGGTCGGAGGTTACATCGACCGAAACATTGTGACAGACTAACATCCTGAGAAAATTGTCCCCAAATATCTTGGCTCAGAAATTCAGAAGAAAACCAAAAACTTCATTAACAGAAACTTTTTAATTATGACAACAAAGACAGGGAGATTTGTCTGAATGAACCAATGTAAGGACAAAGAGTTTATTTCACATGAGACCTAAAGAAAATCGGTGTCTTACTGTCGATAGCTTGTCCTGAAAACGGCGGGCACAAGGAAACTGTCAGGGATGAATCAATGTGTAAGAGTTGTAACACTTTGTCTGAGAAATCCAAACAAATATCAAGTGGCCTTCATTCATGCTGCCAACACCAACTCAACAAAGACGTCAGCGTAAATCAAAACTTTTAACTGCTGAGAAGCATTTAAGTCAAAACAATTTCTCGTCCTGGCCGTAAATGATTGACAACTGAAAACACAGTTTAGTCTGTCGGGCACGAAGTAAGTGAAGTACATTGGCCTTCGGCTTTGCGAAGTGACTGTTTCCTAGAAATACACTAAAAGCGTTGACTTACTTCAAAGCGTGATTATTAATGCCTGCGTAGGTTGGAAAATGGGCTCTAATTGCCAGACGGCGCCTTTTCCCACATCTAAAGAATCGTTGTCAACGGAAATCGTCTATCGATTGTCCTCCATGTCAGACATCCCCGTTTCTGTCTGACCTAGCGTAGTGATTTCTCCAAAGTGCAAAATTACGATATTATCTATCTATTAAATTATAATCACTATGTAATCAATTAAAGTATTGATTGTATATTCGTAGTAATAGAAATCTTTATCGAAAAAAAATATATATAATATTTACATTATTCGGACTATTTTCCTCATCTTTGTCGCCATATTTATTACAGCCTTTCAGTATCTGTCTATATTTCTTAGATGAGGTATTATGTACACTATTTAAATTATTCGAACTATTGTCCTCATCTTTGTTGCCATATTTATCATAACGTTTTGGCCTTTCAGTATCTGTCTATATTTCTTAGATGAGGTATTATGTACACTATTTACATTATTCGGACTATTGTCCTCATCTTTGTTGCCATATTTATCACAATGTTTCGGCCTTTCAGTATCTGTCTATATTTCTTAGATGAGTTATTATGTACACTATTTACATTATTCGGACTATTGTCCCCATCTTTGTTGAAAAATTACCCTGCGTCCAGTACAGTAGTATTATGAATGAGAGGGGCATGAAAGTGGTTTTCATGTGGAGTTCACCAGGAATCAGTATATGCATAGATCTTAGCCCTGAAACTAAGATTTCTGGAAATGAATAAATATGATTCGAATAAAAATATCCTTTAAAAATTCACCTAGGAAAAAGAAATTAAGAAATTTATGGAGTTGAAGAATATTTTACTTTTGTTGTCTAGAAATACCAGATTTTATAGAAATATTTGTTTTGTTTGGTGTATTGCTGCTTACTTTGTGTGTTTTCTTGTTGATATACAGTTATTTGCATTTGCTTCTCTGCATGAATGATATGGGACTTCATTTACCAAGAGATATCATATTTCGGGGGGGGGGGTTGCCTATTACCATATGTACCAGTGTTCACTGATACCAGTAGATTTATTTGTAGCTATTATTAAACTACTGTATGTGATGATGTTGCTCCCTGAAAAACAACTAAAACAATTTTCAATAAATGCATGATGAAATGTACTAAAATTCTTCTTACCAAGAAATGTCCTGGTAATTAAACCTCACCTTACTTCTATTTAAAAAACGGTACCAGTAGTACAATTATTATGAGTGTTTCTTCATGTTTAGTGGGAATGTCAAGGTACGGTTATAATTTTGATTTTTTGTTTGTGATATGTGAATGTTTTTCCTAAATATCCCATCCCAAAATATGAGTGTGTCCATTGCGTGGGTGCGTCCAAGAGGCGTGCAAATACGCGAAATGTTGTAAACATTTTTTTTTTTTAAAAAGTTTAGGTGTTTTATTAATCAGATATATTTTTTTATCACTTTAAACGTCATTTTAAGGGGATACTCGTATTTGAGTAGACTCTCCTTTTATTTATTAAAAAATAAAAAAATAAAAAAATTATATTTATTTCAGGAGAATACAAAACTTCCTTTATTAAGTTATCTCGAACATCCAGGTCTGTAGACGAAACAAAATAAATATACTGTTTAATAAATAAACAGAGCGTCTACTCACATAGTAGTATCCACTAAAAATAACGTTTAAACCGATAAAAAATGTTGGATTAATAAAAGTACATTACTTTCTTTAGAAAAAGTTGCTTTGTTTATGTTTAGATACAAAATTGTTCAAATCTGAAAAATTTCAGGATATCTATGACGTGTGAAGTTTCGCGTTAAGGAACAATTTTGGTCTTGCCTCATCGACTGGTTCTCTGTCAGCCAGTTGATTAGAGGTAGTTCCCTCTGATTGTGGTAAGGCTGGTTCGAATCCTGTTGGGGAGTATAGTTTTTTCCATAATAACATTTATCGATCATTCAGACCGGTAAACGAATACAAATAAATATACTATTTAATAAATAAATACCATTTAGCTTCAAACGAAGCGTTTAGTTAGCATTAAAAACAGTAATTTAACCTTGCTAACCAGACGCTTCCTCTGTAGCTAAATATTGTAGCACGTTAAGCTATATAACGGCTCCGTATAGGATACAGGTTCAATTCCTGTCGGAGGACACATATTTTCTATGAAATTTCTCGGACATCTAGGCCGGTAATTATTGTTAATAATTTTGTTTATAAACAGAGCATTTACTTAAATATTTGTATCTATAAAAATAACGTACAAACAAAACATATATTGAAATAATGCTATATATATATATATATATATATATATATATATAGAGAGAGAGAGAGAACCCAGTCTGCGCTGCTATTTTACCCATAGCTGGAAGAGGATTCACACCTTTCCCAAGGGTATAAGCAAGTAAGTGAATGTAATGGATTCGATTGGAATTCGAACTCGGCTCTCCGACTCCTCAATCCAAGGCGCTAACCATTACTTCACCGTAGATGGCAACTGGTCTAGGGGAAGGACAACTCTGAATTCAAAACCTGCGGAGGGTCGTCTGGGAACCTTGTGGCATGTCGTGCACCAGGTCTCCTTATTCGGCCCTTCAAAAAATGTGGATGGTCCTGCACGAAACCTTCACCACTATAATCAAATCTCATGTGCTGTTGTCGGGCTGCCGGTTTCCTGGGAACTGATCTGCTTGACCTTCATACGTCGAATACGAGGAGAGGAGAGTATATATATATATATATATATATATATATATATATATATATATATATATATATATATATATATATATATATATATATATATATATATATATATAGTACAAGTAATTGATTCGTTGGTATATAATCCTGTTGGATCCTAGTAATAATAATTATTAAAACTGATCCACAGAGAGCTCAATGTTTTATTTTTAACAGGGCATATGTATTTTTTTTTAGCAAAAGACAAAATTACCTCAACATCGGGTAGACTATTTTCAAACAGTCCCTTAAATTAGTGGCTGACGAAAACCATTAAAGGACGGTTTGAAATCGTCTATTCCGATGTTGAGGTAATTTTGGTCTTTTAACTGACATATATATATATATATATATATATATATATATATATATATATATATATAAATGATGGAAACCTTGATGCTGTGCTATGGTTATTACATTTGTCTTGCTAGATCAATTACGACTGAGCATTGAATTTGATACTCACAGTGTACTCCTGAATCTTAGCCTTGTGCCACAACTAAGCTATACTTAGTAAATCTCTATCATAATGTCATAATGAGAGATGTACTTATCATAATCTAAATAAGAGAGATCTACTTACGAGACTAAACATACTAAACCGGCGTTTCAACGTGATATGACTGTAAGCCGCTGCGGATATATATATATATATATATATATATATATACAAAGTCATGTTTCATTGTACAGTTTATACATGCTCTGTCTACTCATTTTCGATAAGATCATTTCATACTCGTGAATAAGGTTTTTGATTTAATTACTGAAAGACGAGAGAAAATCACCGTGTTTATACATATTTATTTTATTACCAAGTACTTTCGGCATTTCCATGTTATCATCAGGGTATTGTTTATAATAAAATAAATATAGTATCCGTGTATTATACCCGTGTCGTGTATAAAACGTTAGAAATATATAATGAAAGCACATGGTAATCAGTGTCTATTTATTTATATATTTCCTGTCACATCTGTAGTGGGATGGGAGGTAAATCAGCTTATGTTAAATAATTTATATTTGATTACTCCCTTTAGTCGTTTAAATAATAATCTATAAAATATAATATTTATTTGGATTTAGAAAAAATTAGTTCTCGACCAAAATGAATCGCTTAATTTATCAGTTTCTTCATTCCTACGCTTCTTAGATTGCAGTCTTATCTCTTCAAGTTTCATGTGCCGTGTCCCTTTAGGAAGTTAGCGATCATGGCTCTCCACAATTTCTTGTCCGTTACAGCTCATAATAAATTTTGGCTTTTTGTTACCTCTCCTAAAACTTGTTCCGCCATCCATTTACTCAAGCTCATTCTGCGACTTCTATATGGCTTATGGCTTCAGGACTTTGCCGACCATGGCTTGCCAATATTTCCTGTATTTTATAGCTCTTAATAAATGTTAGCTTTTTTTTTTCATCTCTCCTAAACCTTGTTCCGCCATCCATTAAGCCAGGTATCTTATGTGTTATTTTCTTCAATCCCTCTTGCCTTAAATCTGTCCTGTGAATATCAAATTTTCCAAGTCATCTTTCCTCATTATGTACAACAGACATTTCAACTGTTCCTTCCAGACATTAATTATGCGTATCCTTTCGTTTGCCATTGTCTCTAGAACATCGACGTTGCTTAGATGTTCGCTCGATGGTATTCTCACCATCCTCCTGTAGAACTACATTTCTGTTGCTTCAAGTCTCTTTATGTGTGAGGAGATTGTCGAGTATCCATTGCCATATAGAAGGACGCATATTACGTAACAGTTCAGTACAATTTTTTGTTTCTATTTTTTTTCTGTTTCTTAATACTTCTCCTGTTAATTCCCCACTCCAAAAAAATCAGGCGTGGCTGACCACATATGGAGAGAAAAAGGGGATCAGTTTGAGATCATAGACAAAGAACACCATTGGAAAATTCGTAAACTTAAGTAATCAGCCACAAAAATCTCCTGAGCCGATCAAGCATAGAAATAAATACAATATGGGAACAAGTAATAATGAGTGCGAGAGAAAAGCGATAATAACAATAAAAATTGCAATATGAGCACTAGTAAAAAAAAATAGTTCAAAGAGTGCGAGTTTAATACCCGGTTAAGGCTGTGGAGAATTTGGAGAGAGGAATTAACAGGAGAACTCAAGGAGGTGCCATTTGATTGTTTTCTTCTCCTGCGTGTGTTGCTTCAGTTCCCTGTTGATCTTCCTATTTTGATAGTTGCATTTTGGTCGTTGGTGATGTTCTGCTCGATGTGTACATTTATTGCACTCAGTTTTAACAGAACACTGTGCGAGAGAGTGTGCAGTGTGTGCACCCGATGTAAGAATTTAATGCTGCTGTTTTTTTGTTTTTTTTTTATTCTTATTACTGTTGAAGATGCAATCTCCCAGGGGGAATGAGAATTTATTTTTTACACGAGCGAGGAAATGTTTGAGGTCCCATATTGTAGATAATAATTAGATTAGACTTTTTAACTTTTTGTAATTGTTGACAAACCTTAGATGATTCTAAGGATCACTGAGGGAAAATGTATCGGGAAATTATGTTATTAATTGCTTTTTTCTTCCTCTTTAAAATTACGGTGTATCTGGTTACGTTAGAATAAAGTTTATGGGGTGTTTATTTTTGTTTTCATCAAGTACGAGTCTTCGGTGAAATTTCGTTGAGGTGAATTTTATTTGTCTGTCGACGACGTGATTAGAAATGTGATTAATGTTACTTATAGAATAATTTGTCCGAAGAAGAGAAGCATGTTTTTTTTATAATAGCTACATTGTATATATATATATATATATATATATATGTGTGTGTGTGCGTGTAAATAGATTCGAATATAGAAATATTTATGATATTATATAATACAAATACAATGCATGTTAAGTTTCATATATATATATATATATATATATATATATATATATATATATATATATATAAGGCCTAAACTCTAATATTTCATGGGTATAATTTATTACATTTTAATCGTAATCACTATGCAATTAATCAGACCTACAAATTAAAAAAGAAAACAGAAAATATATCTCCGGGTTTTAAAAAAAGAACAAAATTTCAGTCATATTGTATATGTGGGAGTGAGAAACAAAGGTGAGAGGGAAATGTATGAATGATCTAGAGAGAGGTGTAAAGAAAGATGGAGAAGAGGAAAGGGTCATATAAAGTGAGGATAAGAAATAAAATTTTAAATAGAGAAGTCAAATAACGGTTTGAAAGAGTGAGAGTCAGATAAATAGTGCGATGGGCAAATTGTCGCTAAGGGAATATATATATATATATATATATATATATATATATATATATATATATATATATATCGCGATTTGTAAATTGTCAACATTTTATATTTTTTTAATTTCGCGCATGTGCGTTGTTTGTTTTTATTTTTCTGATTCCACAGTACGGTCAGTTGGACATCGTGTGCAAGAAAAATAACACCAGGACGCAATTCACTCCGCCGGAAATTTGGAAAAGATATGCTGTACTGCTTGTTATTCGTGCCGGAAGCTCCATTACGGCAATTTCAGAGTGTTTGGCTGCTGAATGGTGCAGAAGACTTGGAAAGAGTTGGATGAGTCTAATGGTGATTAAGAAGGTGTTTAGAGTAATTACTATTGATCGCGACTTTATGTGTCCATTCATCGTCTTACAGGGACTCACACTCAACACGGAGGCCTACATCAAGCGCCTTGAGGAAGTAGTGCTGTCCTATAGCTTACGGTTAAATCACGCTGAAACACCGGTTCTGGTTCGATCACCGAAGTTAAGCATCGTAGAGCCAGGTCAGTACTTAGATGGGGGACAGCTTGGGAACACCTGGTACTGTAAGCCCCCAAAGTCCAACCCTTACCTCACAGTCGGTGTGTGTGTGTGTGGGGGGGGTAAACGGTAGTGTCAGAGCTATGCCGCCCGGAACTTCGTTCCTGGTAAGGCCACCAAGGCGGACAGTTCTGACACACACACGCCGGCTAACAAGGGCTCTGGTGAAAATCAAGGAGCGTCTGCATCGGTAACCGGCGGCTTCTGGTCGTTCCTGTCTCTGCGTCTGTGGGAACCCCGCGGCAAGCAAGAACGTTATCCGAGTAGGCCTGGGTACCCTACTTCTGTAATTTATCCCAAGAATCTTCTTCTCATAACAGGAAGAAGCCGGCTCAATCCGCCCAGGGTGAATGCCGCATCAGTACAGTAGTAGTAGTACAGTAGTAGTATGTCAAGAGAGTGGCTGATGAAAGACCCTATGTCTGGCAATAAGACTCTGTACTATGCCACACAAGCAGGATAAACCAGTCATGGCTGTCAGAAAATTTCTGCAACCACATCCGTCCATACAACTGGCCACCTAACTGCAACTACCTTGGTTATTCTGTATGGGCCATAGTTGAGCGAGTGACCAACAAAACTCCTTGTAATACCAAAGATAAACTGAAGGCAAGACTTTTGACAGCATTCACCAACTGTCAAGGAGACTGGCCAGAAGAGTTGTAGAAGATTCCGAAGTCGTCTGGAGGCCGTGGTTGAAGCCAGGGGCGATTTTATTGAATAAAATTACTCTTTAGTATTTAAAGATATTTTTGTGCAATTTTGGTAAATATATCAGTTAATTTTCATTTTTGCGTAATTTAGATGACAATTTATCCATCGCACACTTTATGTTATGTTGTCAAGATAGTGATCGCCAATAATGAATTCTGGTATGACTTTCAGAATCGCCTCACCGTATAGGTTGAATAAGTCCGGTGAGAAGACACGTCCTTGTCTTACTCACGTTTCTATTTTTGTATATTTGCTAATCTCTTCTCAGCTGAAGGATGGAATTGAGGCAACAGAGATGTAATTCTACAGAAGGGTGCTGAGAATACCATTAACTGGGTGTGTGAAAAACGAAGAAGCTTTAAGGAAAATGGGAGCTAAAAGGATATTTAGATCAGAAAGCTATAGTCAAAAGTTTCTAGGATACATAAAAGAGGGTTTGGAGAATTTAACACTTACGAGACATACTAAAGGCAAAATGGGCAAAGAGAAACAGCGCGTACCCTAACAAGTTTATGTAAATGGATTATGAGAGGGATAGTAAGGAGATAAATTTTCTAGTCGTATGCAGGCGGTTTACTGCCAGTATAGATTCTCGGTTATTCTAATATCTTTCACAAATATTTCAAGGGTACTAAGCAGTTCCGCCTGATCTTTATCGAAAGCTTGTAAAGTCTAAGTACTAAAAAGGAAAACTCATCAGACCAAATATTTTCTATTTTTGTATATTCACTGAATTAATTTCCTATCCATAAGCACGCAGTTTGCTTCCAGTGTAGGTTAGTTTATATCTATCTACATCAAGGGTCGGCGACCTACGACCCGCGGGCCGGATCCGGCCCGCGAAGGCATTTTAACCGGCCCGCGAGCCTGATTATCAATGACTCTATTTTTAACATGAGAGACGAGGCTTTCGAATTAGACTATCTGCCAGTTATCTTTCATGAGACTTATTTTACCAAGTTGTGTTGCCTACGTCTAATGTCAAATAATGGATACATATTTGTTATGACCCTTGGCTACATTAAAAGATAACAGAAGCGAAAGGAACGATAAAGTGAAAGAGGCCAGGGAGGGACTGACATGCGAGGTAGCAGAAATCTAAAGACAGTTAAACATACGCACATTATACATACATGCCTCATGAATGTGTGAATGATACTGCATGTGTACGTACGTAAGTGTATATGTTTGCAACTATTTGTACTAGTATGTATGGGTGTATGTGCTTCGTTTTTGTTTGATGTGTGTGTGTGTGGTTCGTTTATGGAACAATTTTCAATAACAGTTTCAAACCTACATGTCATAATTTCATCCATTTCACTTCGGTTGATTTTTTTCACTTTGAAGTATTTTGACGTTCCTTGAGGAAAAGTAATTTTTGTTAGGTGTATTTTAATTTTAGATTTTCTTTTGTTTTTTTCTGATTTCTCAATATTTATTTTCATTATGGTTTTAAATATTTAGGTTGACAGGAGTCTGCATATGTAATTTTCCTTAATTTTTCATTAATGGCCTTCGTCCGGCCCGCGACCCGTCATTATAACACGATTCGGCTCACGGGGTCGAATGAGTTGCCCACCCCTGATCTACATATAAAGGTCATTAACAATGAAAAATATAAGTTTATTTTCATAACCAAAAAATGAAAAAAAAAAAATGGATAATAATCTGAAAATTATTTTTGCCACGTGGATCAGCCATTTCAGTGTTATATGTGATACACACTTAGGCAATCATATCTCTTTCGTTTTATACAGAAGAGGCAGAAGATATTCCCACAGTAGGCTGCTGTTTCTTTCTGCAGTAGACTGATTGCCAACCATGACTATAGAAGCCTGTCCCGCTATTCAACCTGTAGCTGGGCGAGAAGAAATGGGTCCATGCTTTCCTGAAGCGTAAGTAAATACAACGAACTCGACTGGAATTCGAACTCGGCTATACCGATTTCTTTAACCATTACACTACACCGCATGTGACAAATGTAAAGAAATAAAAATGAATATATTGATGCCGGTGTATATGTCCCAATAGTCCTGTTGGGACCACTTCTTTATAGAATTATTTTACTTCTATTTTAATCTTCTATCTTAATCTTCTTACGAGTAAATAGCAGGCTATTATTATCGAACTTGGGATCATTTTGTTTAGTCTTGATCAAAGTATTATCTACACGAGTAGTATGTTCACTAGATGCCCGACGCTTGGGTCCATGAGCCTCAATAAGCCTTGCTGATTAAATATTGGTAACTTATATCATTAATCCTATTATTATCTAAAAAGAAACAAATAAACAAAATAAAATAGCCCACAAAATATTTAGATTTTGGCATTAAATAACCCATAGAGGTGTTGATATGCCGCTAAACAAAAACAACCTAAAACAAGCAATCTTCCCTATGTCACTCAGGTTCAGGATCTTATCAATGACCCATGCTTTTGATTGGCATCGCTTTTTTCTCAGGACCCTGGTAGCAGTTTCTGTTACTACTATGTTGAAGTCGTTCGTGATGGCCTCTCATGGAGAAGCAATCGAACAAACTTTCCGCCGACTGCTGCTAGGAATTCTTTAGTGGTTACAGGATATTTCAGTTTGTCAAGGTCAAATCTCAGGTTTTTTGCGACTTGTTAATTCTCCTCAAGCGTACTGTAAAGTTCATCATGAATCTAGTTCTTTTCCTTCCAACTATGGGTTAATTATTAAAACGTGTATCATTAATCCTTTTATTATCTAAAAAGAAATAAATAAACAAAATAAAATAGCCCACAAAATATTTAGATTTTGGCATTAAATAACCCATAGAGGGGTTGATATGCCGCTAAACAAAAACAAACTAAAACAACCAATCCTCCCTATGTCACTCATGTCCAGGATTTTATCAATGACCCATGCTTTTGATCGGCATCGGTTTTTCCTCAGGACTCTAGTAGCTGTTTCTGCTATTAGAGTAACAGAACGCCTACCTTTAAGCAATTATTACAAGAGAATGAAAAAAATCATTTTTTCTTTATTTTTCTTTCTTTTCCTTTTTTTTTTTTTTTTTTTTGTTACAGGGGGCACCACTATTATAACTTTTTAGAATATCAATAAATATTTATGTACAATAATTAGCGGCCATAAAGAATTTCTGTTTTGGGGAACAAATTGTCGTCAGCGGCCGCTCGAATCCGAGCATCGGGATCGTCGTCTCATTTCCCTATTTTCGCTTTCACCCCACCGACTGGTAGCGGTGGCGGAGATGGCTGTCATGTGAAACGTTTTATATTATACTTCTGTCCATAAGTAGACATTTGTCGCGTTTATACTTGAGTCTATGGGTAAAAAAATCTGTCTTAATTATACATGAGTCTATAGTCACGCATTTTTCACTTTTATACTTAAGTATATAAGTAAATATTTGTCGTCTTTATACTTGAGTCTACAGACAAACATTTGTCGTCCCAAATCTTGCTAGCAAGCAACTAACTCATTATTTTAGGTGTCTTACGTCATCAACATTATTTGTAATCGATTGTTGTCACTTATCAAGCAATAAGCTGTACGATATTCTTTGAGAAAAATATCTGCCAATTTTGACAAGGAAATGATATCTACCAACTCTTTAAATTGATTTTCATTTCAGAAACTTTACCCCAACAAAACGTTTCACGGCGATCGAAAAAGGTAATAATCGCTTGGTTCAAGACCAGACGCATTTGGTGGATAGAGTAGCACAGACCAACCGAATTCCAAAAGTGTTTTTTTTTTTTACCACATATTGATTATTGCAAAGGCTTTTCAAACGGCGTTCTTCAACTGATGGGTATTCTGCTATCGTTCATGCGAAACTCTCTCCTTGATGATAATACCCCACGGTGTGTTGAAATAGAAAATTATATTATGTAGTGGTGACAAGACTTTCGGCCCACACTGTAGAATAAAAATTGCAATGAAAACTGTCCTATTTTAAGTCTTGGAAAATATAGCAAGAGGACAGACTGGGGTCACCCTGATGCCTTTTTGTTACAAAACAACTTTGTTCTTTAATTTATCCATAATTTAAAACAACCACAACGGCAGTAGTTAGTAATTTTCAATTATTTTATTCTCGTACCAGCGAGATAAAAAAAACAGATACAAAAAAATATATATATCTGGCCCAAGGCCAGTCAGCTGTTTATATAACACTGGACGAGGTAATATATATGTCTGTGGAAGTCGCCCACAATGAGAGCTTCTAATTCTACTCTACAGGTATTGTATTTTGTTTTAATTAAATAGCAATATTTGATAGATATAGATTGATAAAGAATTTATTAAAGATTTAAAAACAGTACTTTGTGACACAAAATAAAACGGCGCCATGTCCTGTGCGATATTTTACGAAGCTCTGCTTTGTTGATTATTGCAAAGGCTCTACAAACGGCGTCCTTCAACTGATGGGTATTCTGGTAGCGTTCATGTAAAATTCTCTCCTTGATGATAATAACCCACAGTTTGTTGAAATAGAAAATTATATTAT
The DNA here is from genome assembly GCA_903632075.3 of Acanthosepion pharaonis. NCBI lineage: Eukaryota > Metazoa > Mollusca > Cephalopoda > Sepiida > Sepiidae > Acanthosepion > Acanthosepion pharaonis. The sequence goes on from CAHIKZ030000005.1 coordinate 221,202, forward strand.
GTAGTGGTGACAAGACATTCAGGCCACCCTGTATATAATCAAGCCCAAACATCTCTTACAAATTAATAAACTAACGTCATTAATGTTTGTGGATCAGCTTTATAGAAATGCGCGTCACTTAAATCCGGCAATTAGACGAATATGAAGGCAAAACAAAGACTGTATAATCCTAATGTTATACAAAAGCGTCTTAATCGTTATACACTGTCCGGATTATCAGAAAAATCTGTTTGTCATCTTATTCTTCAAAGAATTTTTCTTCAAAGACTTTTACGAGATCATTTACGAACGGAAAACTTGACAGAGAACTGGAAATCCATTTCTACATTTATTTCCAAAATATTAATCTAAAACCGTACATCATGCTAGGATTAAATAAACAATACGTCAGATTAAGGTTTTCTTTTGTTTTCTTTTCCTTCTTTCCTATATATTGTGGCGAACAGGAAAATCACCTTCCTCAAATAAGAGTTCCTGTCCTGTGCAAGTTTTGTCGAAGGAAAACAAAAAGATATAAATAAATAAATCCTAGATAATTACAGCCACAAATATATAGTATTTTTTATCCTCCCACGATTATTGCCAAATTTACCTCCTGCCTAAAACTGTTGCATTGCAACTCAGCCCAGACACCAGCTTCGTCAACAAGGTGCCGTTTTTCCAGTTAAACTCTCGTGGTTTAAATTTACCCTTCGGCCAGATCGTTACCCACGAGTGAAAAACCAAACAATTTCTAGCAGTAAACAGGATTTTAATCTTGTGTTGTAACATATTGTTATAAACGAGCAAAGTAGAAATGGAGGGTAGGTGAGGTAGGGGCACAATCCATCGACTGTCTTTGCTGTCCGTTCTCAGAGGAACTCTTCGTCTCTCTCTGTGCCTTTTCGCGGGATAGTCAGTTTTATAGATATTGTCTTTGTCTTGTCATCTTCGTCTAAAACAGTAGATTATCTTCCGTCCGTGACTTTCTCTCTGTCTGAGCCTCTTGCTCCTGACTTTGAAATTGACTTCACTTATGGATAACCATCGGTCAAAAGTAAGTGATCTGTATCTATTTTTGAGACATGTCCAACTGTTTTCAATTTAACCAGCCTGACTTTGTGACTACAAAACCTGTTGCTTTTTTAACAAGGGGTTGTATTTTTGTCGTTCGTGAGTGGGAGTGCAATCGTTTTATTAGGATCTACATGTTTTGTTTTTTTTTGCGGGGGGAGTGGTTCATTTTGGCACCCCATTTTTAATTTTAGCTCTTCGACTTTCGACTGATCATGTGATTCTGAATTTGACTATACTTTTTTTTGCATTTTTGGATCTGTGAGACTAGTTTTACGATACGGATTTTTTTCCACCCCCATTGTTCTCTTGGACAATGGTTAACAGACTCCTATATATAAGGATTCATTGATTTGTCTTTGGTAAAATTTACCTAATACAAGGTTCTCAAGTTAGAGGGCTTGTTGGTTGGTTTATTTTGTTTAGCGGCATATCAACACCTCTATGGGTTATTTAATGCCGAAATCTAAATATTTTGAGCACAATCTTATAGCTTCAACTACAGATAAAATTTACTGTTTGTTGGTTGGTTTATTTTGTTTAGCCGCATATCAACACCTCTATGGGTTATTTAATGCCGAAATATGAATATTTTTAAAACAATTTTGTAACTTCAACTAAATATATTTTTGAACACAACTGTATGCCTTCAACTACAGATAAAATGTATGGTTGGTCATTTTGCTATAAAATGTATTGTTAGTAATTCTACTATAAAATCTATTGTTGGTCATTTTGTAATTCTACTATAAAATCTATTGTTGGTCATTTTGTAAAATTGTTAGTTAGTAATTCTACTATAAAATCTATTGTTGGTCATTTTGCTATAAAATGTATTGTTAGTAATTCTACTATAAAATCTATTGTTGGTCATTTTTTGCTATAAAATGTATTGTTAGTAATTCTACTATAAAATCTATTGTTGGTCATTTTGCTATAAAATGTATTGTTAGTAATTCTACTATAAAATCTATTGTTTCATTTTGCTATAAAATGTATTGTTAGTAATTCTACTATAAAATCTATTGTTGGTCATTTTGCTATAAAATGTATTGTTAGTAATTCTACTATAAAATCTATTGTTGGTCATTTTGCTATAAAATGTATTGTTAGTAATTCTACTATAAAATCTATTGTTGGTCATTTTGCTATAAAATGTATTGTTAGTAATTCTACTATAAAATCTATTGTTGGTCATTTTGCTATAAAATGTATTGTTAGTAATTCTACTATAAAATCTATTGTTGGTCATTTTGCTATAAAATGTATTGTTAGTAATTCTACTATAAAATCTATTGTTGGTCATTTTGCTATAAAATGTATTGTTAGTAATTCTACTATAAAATCTATTGTTGGTCATTTTGCTATAAAATGTATTGTTAGTAATTCTACTATAAAATCTATTGTTGGTCATTTTGCTATAAAATGTATTGTTAGTAATTCTACTATAAAATCTATTGTTGGTCATTTTCTATAAAATGTATTGTTAGTAATTCTACTATAAAATCTATTGTTGGTCATTTTGCTATAAAATGTATTGTTAGTAATTCTACTATAAAATCTATTGTTGGTCATTTTGCTATAAAATGTATTGTTAGTAATTCTACTATAAAATCTATTGTTGGTCATTTTGCTATAAATGTTTGTTAGTAATTCTACTATAAAATCTATTATTGTTAAAATGTATTGTTAATTCTACTATAAAATCTATTGTTGGTCATTTTGCTATAAAATGTATTGTTAGTAATTCTACTATAAAATGTATTGTTGGTCATTTTGCTATAAAATGTATTGTTAGTAATTCTACTATAAAATGTATTGTTGGTCATTTTGCTATAAAATGTATTGTTAGTAATTCTACTATAAAATGTATTGTTGGTCATTTTGCTATAAAATGTATTGTTAGTAATTCTACTACAAAAAGGTATTGTTTTTCATTTTACTATAAATATATACGGTTAGTCATTTTACTATAAATAAGTATTGCTAGTATTTTCATAATGTTTTGTTTCTGTTTGAGTTACCTAATTGCCTATAGCTGGGACCCTAACCGGTGCTACCACCCCGGGTCAATGCGGATCTGCAAACAACAGCAGTTACGAGGTGGTTCCACTCTCTTCAAAACTTCCGATCAGAGGCCTTGCTGCCGGATGTAGTTTATCGTCATACCCAGGACTATAGACTTAAAATGATCATGATGAATGAGATATGAATTGAGTGGAAGGAAGCGAAGTGACCTATGACATGCAAAGTTTAAGATTACAGTGTTCAGGGAAGCAACCCCGCAGGAGCCTGTTCCACAAAGATACAATTATTTTAATATATTAAACACATTATAGGAGGTTAAGTCAAAAATTATCCGCACTTTCAACAAAACTTTTCTTTTGATTTGTCACACTGCCTTCTGCTCACGCGAGCTTACGTTTGGTTATTTTGTGGCCACGTGATCAAAGGTTGAGCTTGATCGCACAAGTTTTCTTGCTGCTGTTACAGTGTAAACGTGACCGCTCCACTAACAGTGTGCAATAAGGAGGAACAAAGAGAAGTGATATGAATCTGCTGAGAACATGATAAATCGCTGGTTCGCCATCTTCCAGGTTTCAAATTATAAACAATCAAAAAAGATTTTATCAAAAATTGTTCATTTACAATTACTTGTATGGAATTAAAAGATTGTGGGGTTAGGTGTATATTGGAAGTGAGGTATAAAGAAGCAGTATACAAAAACTTGGGTTTCTGCTAAGGACCCTTTATTATCTTTTCTTTTTTTATATATAAACTGTAGTGAAAGAAAATTCTCATTGTCTCTTGGATATGCCCATTTTCTTTTAGATCCAGAAGTTAGGGTAAGTAAGGACAAGCATCGTTATAATGTTGGAGCTCGCCAGCCTTGCACAGATTTGGAACAGCCAAAAGAAAAATATATACTAACTTAATCGTTGGAGATTTCAAGAACAGTTATAATGCTCAAGGTTCGATTAAAGAAAAGGTTGACTTACTTCAATAGGTTGATGTTTTGGAAGACACGTACGAAGCCATGTTTTTGAAAGTGGAAAGCCTGTTCCATCGTGAGTGTACCGGGGAAATGAACCAGACCAGCGGAGACGTTCTTTTTGCAGGTTCATATCTTGGAGGAGGGAAGAAAGGAAAGAAGGGCGAGAAGTTGAGGAAGGTAAATGTCTGCCTTTTTATTGAAAACAGCGCCACCTAACGGCGTTTGACAAAGCCTAGTCGGATAATGACATTTCCGGTTCATTTATTATGAGCATCATGAGAAAATGCATTTTTTCATCTCCTGATATTATTTCATTTGGCCACACCTGCCTCAAATTGTGATTACGTTTTCTGTGTTTGTTTATCAGTGTTAAATCCTGCTTCGTATTTAGAATTTACTTTATGATAAACAGAAAACACAACACATGAATGTTGTTTGTTAATTATTCCTTTAAGGGATTTAAGCAAGAATTAACAGAAAAAAATACGACTTTCTTGCTTTGTTTATTAAAACAAATTTAGTTTTTTCAAGCAGATGCTAATTTTTTCCCATTTAGAGACAAATAACAGAAATACTTAAATTTAAGTCCTTCAACCTTCGTTTTTCATTTCGATTTCATTCAGAAGTATAAAAGGGAACACTTATGTTTTATTTATTTTGTGTATGTATGAATGTGTTCAGTGGCGAACCATGTCTAAATCTATTGGTTGCCAGGAGACGAAGGAGGCCCACCCACAACGATAATTTAATTTTCATAACGAATAAATAAAATTTTCAAAAAAATTTAATTGGTTGATATTTTTTGAATAGCTTACTACACAATTTACACATTAGCAGATATCTTAAAAGCAGAATATAGCATTGAATTCAGTTCACTATATTAAGAGCAATTGTTTGTGTTTACTAGATGATTGTTCAAGTCTACTAATAATTGCTTCTTCATCCAATTCATTTAACAATTCCTTTTCAATGGATAGCAACAGATATGATTCCAAATTCTCCTCACACGGTGAATGATGTAATTATCAAATGTGGACTTGAATTCTAGATAGATGATGATTGTAATAATTGCTTTCTTCATACAATACATCTATCAATTCCTTTTTAATGGATAGCAACATATATGATTCCAAATTCTCCTCACACGGTGAATGGAGTCATGTGGACTTGGAATTCATATTAATATTGATAGATGATTGTAGTAATAATTGCTTTCTTTCATCCAATTTCCTTTTAATGGATAGCAACATCATCGGTGAATGATGTAATTATCAACATCTAGTCATGTGTACTTGGAATTCATATTAATATTGATAGATGATTGTAGTAATAATTGCTTTCTTCATACAATACATCTATCAATTCCTTTTTAATGGATAGCAACATATATGATTCCAAATTCTCCTCACACGGTGAATGATGTAATTATCAGCATCTAGTCATGTGGACTTGGAATTCATATTAATATTGATAGATGATTGTAGTAATAATTGCTTTCTTCATCCAATTCAATTCCTATCATATATGATTCCAAATTTTTAATGGTAATTATCAATATAGTCATATGGACTTGGAATTCATATTAATATTGATATGATTAAAATTGCTTTCTTCATCAATTCATCACAATTCCTTTTCAATGGATGAATGATTCCAAATTCTCCTCACACGGTGAAATAATTATCAGCATCTAGTCATGTGGACTTGGAATTCATATTAATATTGATAGATGATTGTAGTAATAATTGCTTTCTTCATCCAATTCATCTACCAATTCCTTTTCAATGGATAGCAGATATGATTCAATTCCTTTTTTAATTATGGATATGTGGACAACATATTAATATTGATAGATGATTGTAGTAATAAGCTTTCTTCACAATACATCTATCAATAATGGATAACCCAACATATATGATTCCAAATTCTCCTCACACGGTGAATGATGTAATTATCAAATTATCATATTAATATTGATAGATGATTGTAGTAAGCTTTCTTCATCCAATTCATCTACCATCTTTTATGGTCATGTGGACTTGATGTAATTATTCATAGTAATGGATTGATATTGATAGATGATTGTAGTAATAATTGCTTTCTTCATCCAATTCATCTATCAATTCCTTTTCAATGGATAGCAACAGATATGATTCAAATTCTCCTCAGATGGTGAATGATGTAATTTCAGCATCTAGTTGTGGACTTGGAATTCATGTAATATTGATAGATGATTGTAGTAATAATTGCTTTCTTTAGTTAGCAACAGATATGAAAATTCTCCTCAGACAATTAATTTCTTAACCATTGGATCTTTAAAATCTAATTGGACTTAATGTGCAGATGTCTATATAAAGTTCTTATTCCTTTTACATTACTAAAATAACTGTTTGGATTTGTTTCTTTATTGTGTTTTTATTTTATATAGTGGGTAAGCACTCCATCAGGGGCCCATTTGCCATCGGTAAAGCTGATACCTTTGCCGGTACTCCACGGTATCTGTGCATGTTACCCTCATTTATTAAATGCTCACCGCTATTGATGAAAATTATTTCTTTTTTTAATTTAATTTTAAGAAAACATTGGCTTTAAAATAAATATAGTAGAACATTAATTTTAAATTATCTATCGCCACAAAAATTAATCGTCCAAATTTGCTGTTCTGTCATCCCCGGGACGACGGGACGAAGTTAATTCCAAACTCTGCTTAACTAATTAACATTCTTCTCTACTACTATGAAAAAAAGAATGGAAAACAAAACTATTAATGTATATTTTTGAGGGTTTGGTTAAAAGAGATTAGGGAGCAAGATAATCAAGTGACAACAAGGCAAAGAATGACGCGAGAAACTCCGTGAAAACTGAAACCTAAAGAATATTATTGAAACAAAAGAAAAGCAAATTCTACTAAATATTAGACAGAAACAGATTTGGAGATTTAAGCGTCCGGAAAAGTGGTGGGGATTATAAATTTCTCGAAAATTAAATTACGTTTTTTTGAATAAGGCTTAATGGTCCGTGAACCCGGAATGCGTTGGATAATAAGTTCCTCGAAAAATTAACTTATTCTTTTCTAAAATAAGAATTGACAATTTGTGCACCCGCAAAGCGGAAGGTAATTAATTCTTGGAAAATTAACCTTTTTTTTAAAAAAAATAAGGCATAATGATTCATGCACCCTGAAAACGGTGGGTAATTAATTCCTCGAAAATTAACTTATTTTTTCTTAAAAAAGGCTTAATAGTTTGTGTGCCCGGAAAGGAGGCGGTAATAAATCCCTGGAAAATTAAGTTATTCTTCTTTTTCTAGAGTAAGGCTTAATTGTTCGTGCGCCCGTAAAGTGGAGGGCAATGAATTCCTCGAATATTGACGTATATTTTTCTAAAATTAGGCTTAATAGTTTGCGCGCACGGAAAGGTGGGGGTACTATATTCCTCTAAATTTAACTTTTTTTTCTAAAATAAGGCTTAATTTATTATTTTTTTTTTTTGCACGGAAAGTATTGCGGGGGGGGATAAATTCTTGAAAATTTAACTTTTTCTAAAATAAGGCTTAATGGTTCGTGCGACCGGAAAGCGAGGAGGTAATAAATTCCTCGAAAATTAAATTAATTTTTCTAAAAAACTGCGTAGTAGTTTGTGCACCCAGATTGGAGGTGGGTAATGAATTCCTCGAAAATTATCTTATTTTTTTCTAAAATAAGACTTAATGGTTCGTGTACCCGGAATGTGGAGTGTAATAAATTCCATGAAAATTAAATTATTTTTTCTAAAATAAGTCTAAATTAGTTTGTGTGCCCGGAAAGTGGGATAATAAATTCCTGGAAAATTGATTTAATTTTTTTTTTCTAAAATAAGGCTTAATGGTTTATGCGCCCGGATTTAGGATATGTAATAAATTCCTGGAAAATTAACTTAATTACCGCATTTGACAGCATATAAGACGCACGGGGGTATTTGACGCATCCAAATTTCAGCAGGGAAATTCAAGAAAAAATTAGTAATTAGTAAAATTATTAGTAAATAGTACAGCCTAGGCTATAATTATGAGGTATTATTTTGGTTAAACAAGCCATGATTACAATTAAAGGAAAAATAATAGGAAAAAAGAACATAAGCCTTTAAAAACTTTATTATATCCAAAGGTAAGAAAACAAAATAAAAATCAAGTAATTCTTACAATTGAGCAAAACAATTCAGTTACCATTAAAATTCAGTCATTTTTTTTCCTTTATATGATCTGTACAACGTGTGTCTTGTAAACGCCTTAGTGGAATAGTGATTTTCCAAGCGTAGCTTAGATGTGGCACAAGGCCGAAAGTATGGGGCACCCAGTAAGAATCGAACTCACTACTCAGTAGTAATTGTTCTAGCGAGACAAGTTTGCTTAAACATTACACCACACCGAGGGGCCCTCTTAGGGGAATAATTAGGATATAAAAAAATCTGATAAATACCAATGCAAGCGGAAGTTATCGCAAGAAAAATATTAATGAAACAAATATATTTTACGAATATATCATATGAATTTATTGCATATAATTTTAGTGAAACAAAGAACTAATATTAAATGTGATGAAATTAATATAATAAGTAATGAGTTTGAACTTCACTGAGCTGAGTTTAGTGAAAAAATCATTGCGCCCGAATAATGTAGCCGATTTTGCCAAGTTATCAATACAATTGTGAACTTCTGTTTAGATTAAATAACTCGTGGGAAATCACCGTGACATGTTAAGCGAGATGTGGAAC
>CAHIKZ030000005.1:232500-240000 GCA_903632075.3 Acanthosepion pharaonis
AATGGCGCGAATCCCATGTATATTTACACCACGTTGATGACACGTTTTCCATATTTGATTCCATCAAAGATGCTACTGTTTTTCATCCACAATTTAATTCCCTTCATCAATCTTCGCAATTTACCATGGAAGCGGGGAATGATTGTACTTTGCCTTTTTTGGATTTACTTGTTGAACGGAGAGATGGTTTCTTTATTATCTGCGTTTATCGCAAACCTACGTTCACAGGTGTGTACACTAACTAGAATTCTTTTGTTCCAAAAGCCCGTATGATTAAATTGATTTCCACCTTTGGCGTCGATATTTTTTTTCTTGTGTTCTTGAGCAGGAACTGGAGAAAAATCATTACATTTTTATTGAGAATGTAAAACTTTTGCGGAATCTGATCCACTGTGTATTTAGCAAATTTCATTATAGTCTCTGTTTAAGGAAAATGGCAATTTAAATACCGAATGTGTGATTCTATTGCCAGGAAGTAGAGTGGCTGCAATGCTAGAGGAATCTACGGCCACAACTACTTTGTCTTCGGATCTCACTTTGGTAATAATCCACTTTGTAAAAATACCTTTCCCGTATTTCCTGGTACATCAAGGAATATTAAAGCACCTTGCTGTGTTTTTTTGTTTGTTTTTTTGTTTACACGATCAAGTACGGCCTAATACACATTACTGTATTGTGCAAGATCATCCTGAACAACTTCCGATGTAGCTGATTTCGTTTACAGTCACTTTCTCACAGACGTGCCATTGTTTCCCGCTGTCTTTTCTACAAGTGTTTTCACAGCAACTGCCCCGACGAGCATGAATTTAAGCGTGCTACTAGGCTGGCATCATGGTCCCACCCTTTCACTGTCGAAACGGTTAAATGTAACCGCCTCTTCTACTCCAACAGCTTCTTCTCTCGTAATTTCTGACAGTGAAACTCTCTTCTTCCTACTTGCTTCCCTGATAGCTATAATCTTCAAATATTCAAATGTAATGTCAATCGACATTTTCTGATGCCTTGATCCTGATCCTCATCTTTCTCTATATCCTTTCTTCAAACACCCCCCTCTTTACTCTTACTCTCACTCTCTGTAAAGCCTTGCGTGATCGTGGCACTCCCGCCTTCCATGGTGTGAAATACTTAAAAAAAAACTAATTTCACGCATCCATGCATTATTGATACGATGTGTATAAGTTCGATAAGGTGAGTCAAGACCCAATTTCATAAGAGTTTTATCATTAATATGAGAAGTGATATGTTCGATATCAATCAGAACCATATTGAAGATGACGTAGGAAAAATGTATATCGACTCCAGGATATTTGTTGCATTCATGAAAAAGAAAATCATCGCTTAAGGATTCTTTGTGTGCATACCAAAGCTGTTTGGGATCTGACACTGCATATGCAGTCAATATGATGCCAAAAAAATGTTTCAGTTTACCTGGAAATTCAGGTATAGATGCTTCCTGTAATATAACATTCCAGTGGTTATCTTCCTCAAGGAATCCATGGACAATACATGCATCCCTGAAAGTGTTCTGAACTTGATCGTGGATACTTTTCTGGTCATTAAAGCTAACATAAAGTAGAACATAATCCTTTAACATAATGTAGAAGTCTCAAACAGAAGCATTCAAAGTGATTTGGATGTACCGTGTACACCTTGCCCTAAAATTCATCTTTTCTTTTGCCCTGGACTTCCACAGTGTGCTTGTCAAACTCTCTGCCTCTGGGCAGAGAGGAACCCAGACTAGGCAATTCCCAAGGGCAGAATCTCGTCTGGGGTGGTAGACAGCTACCGGACCCCGTTTTTACAGGATCTACGGGGAATTCTTGCCCGAGCATACGCACTCGGTTCACCCACACAATGAACTTGGCCTTGTGCCATCTTCTTTTGCCCTGGTAGTCTGGAACCTGTTTTCCCTGTACTCGTCTTTTGAAGACGTTATAAATAGTGCCTCATGGGTAATATTCGGGAACGTCAACATACAAAAGGGTTCTTGTAAAATCATCAGTTCGACACAATGTGAAGAAAGATATCACAGTTGTTGATGGTGGATTTTCAAATCAATCTACGGCTTTATTTTTTATTAAAGTATATTCACTGTCCATTTTCTAGATGGAGTAACGTGAATAACTGGGGGATGATGTGCGTGAATGTGAGATTTTATTCACATTTATGTGCGTCTGCTCTTTCATAATTCGTACACTGTCCGCTGGACAGACAGAATAAAATAACTTTTCCACATTATATTATAGAAGACACTTTTTTTTTGGTTTTTATTTAGCTTTGAATTTTTAAAAAAAAGCCAACAAAGCTTGCTTATATTTTTTGTCAGATAAGAAAATAAAAAGGAAGTAAAAATGTTGTTAGCTAGGAAAATAATTGTTTGTGCCGAAAGCTCGGAAGTAAATTTCTAGTGTTGATAAAAAATTTCAATAAATAGACAAAAACAAAGTTTATTTTATTCACATTTTATTTCTGGACTTATTTATGTGTCCAGCCTTCAATCATTAATGCACTGTCCGCAGGTCAGACAGAATAAATCGGCTATATATATATATATATATATATATATATATATATATATATATATATATATATATATATATATATATATATATATATATATATATATATATATATATATATATATATATATATATATATATATATATATATATATATATATATATATATATATATATATATATATATATATATATATATATATGAACAATAAAAAATATTAAAAATTAAAATCTTCAGACACACTGGGTTGTAGATTAATATTCTTTTCGTTTTTATTATTATTATTTCATTTAGATTCCTCGATTAGTTTCGACCAAAATGGCCATCATCAGGAGAAGAAATATTTCTGCTTGCTGGTAGCAGTGAACTACAGAAATTAATCTTTTGCTGGAGAAAATGAACTTTTGTCTGTAGATTTCATTTGTTTTGTTTTTTGTTTTTTTATCTTTTTAACATGAATCTTTTAACAATCCTTGTGTTAGTCAAACAGTCTCTTTTAAGTTGTTATTGGAGATAAGAGCTGGATGGATCTATGCTGCTTTGAATTCCCCTGGTCAGTTTGACAGTTTTATTAGTCCTGGAGAGGGGATGTGTCTCTGTTTAGTGTTTGTGTGTGTGTTATTTAGTTCTTAGGGAGTGAGTGACTATGATATGTGTAAGCGTGTGTATTGCTGTGGGTGTGTGTTATCATTTGGCTCATTAGGGAGTGAGTGAGTATGATGTGTGTAAGTGTGTATATTCGTGTGGGTATTTGTATAAGTGTGAGGCCTCCACACCTCCGTAAGCATGTCTGTCTTGTGTGGGTGAGAAATGTGGGTAGGTTTTGATTTGTAGGGTTATATATTAATACTATCTATATTGTTAAATTTATGGTTGTATCCACTTATTCTCATGGGACTCTAAAATCTTTCTAATGTTATCTGCTCTGAACTTTTCTATTCTCTCAATTATAGTGAATTTGGCATGGGTTTTGAAATTGTGTTTTTCCAGGCGGAAATGTTGTTCTACAGGTAATAATTTTTCATGGGGAGTCGACTTAATTCGATTGAGATAATTATTAATTCTGTAGTGAAAGGGCCATTCAGATTTTCCTACATATTGTTTCTGGCATAGTGTGCATTCGAGGAGGTGAATTATGTTATGACTTCTACAGTTAGAATCGTGGTAGATTTTGAAAGTAAATTTAGTGATTGAGCTAGTGAATGAATTCGTGTTTTTATGGTTGCAACATAAACTTCTTTTGTTGTTACATGGTTGGGAAAATCCTGTTGTTTTTGTTCTTAATTTATTAGGGATTACCTTGTCCCCTGAAATGTGGTTACTACCTATGATTTCTTTTAGGTTCTTAGGTCTACGATATGCAAGAAGGCCGGGTTCCTTAAACAATTTTTTTAGGTCTGGTTTGAGATGTAGTATTTCCCAGTGACGTTTGATTATTAGGGATAGTGGAGGCAGAATGGGATTGAAAGTGGTTACTAGAGGGATGCGGCTAGATTTATTTTTAATCTTGTACATTAGGGTGTCTTCTCTAGGTGTAGAAATTGCTTTATTTATTTGTTTCCTGATTAGGTTTTCTTTATAACCACGTGTTGTGAATTGATGCTCCAGATTTTCAATGTGTTTATGTAATTCTTCATTGTTGGAACCTATCCTTATATATATATATATATATATATATATATATATATATTAAGTAATAATATATATAATAAATATAATATATTATATACATAATATATAAACTATGTATATATATATATATTAAGTAATAATATATATAATAAATATTATATATTATATACATAATATATAAACTATATATATATATATATTAATTAATAATATATATAATAAATATAATATATTATATACATAATATATAAACTATATATATATATATATATATATATATATATATATATAATAATATATAATAAATATAATATATTATATACATAATATATAAACTATATATATATATATATAGTTTATATGTATATTATATATATAATACATATATATATATATATATATATATTTATATATATTATATATATATGATATATATTATTATATTTATTATTTATATATATATTATAAATATATAATATATATTATATATATATTACATATATATTATTATATTTATTATTTATATATATTATTATTATATACACACACACTTTAAAAAAGAGGTGGTCAGTTGAATCGGCTACTTTGGTTTCAATCTTACGGTGTCTTTAGGCGATATTTATCAAATGACCTCTTCTTAACGATTTATTAAAAAAAAACTAATGAAAGCTATATTATTTTTTTTCAAAAATAAATAAACAAACGCATGACATGGGTCGTAATAGAAAGGAGGAGGAGGAGAAGGAGGAATAATAATAATAATAATAATAATTGTAAATGTATTAGTTGGGGGTTAATTGAAATGTACAAGTTTTTTGTTTTTTGACGTTTTTTTTAGCGATCCTTATAAGCGTTGAGAGGTCAATTGATATAAATCGCCTGAGGATATCGTAAGATTGAAACCAATGTAGCAGATTCAACGTAATATATCTTATTTATAAATGAAATTAAAAGCTTTTCCAATTAATTAATGTTACAGTTGTATTGTATTTTCTTTATTTTACGATTCAGAACAGATCTTCGGCAAATGGTGTTTCTGTTTGACAGAAATAAATTGATACTTTGATTTAACCTTTTATGTATTTAATATATATATATATATATATATATATATATGTGCGTGTGTGTGTGTGTGCTGATTGAACATATACTTCATTCGATTTAAAACAAATATTATCAACATTAATTTTAGAATATAGCAGAAATCTATTTTCTAAATCCGACTGTAGCTGTTTAATTAATATGTTGATGTGCTGATAGTGCGATGACACATTTAATGTTGGTCTATTGGGATTTTATCTGTAAAACATAATAGAAGAAAATGACGTGAGCGCCTTTTATATATAACTTTTAAGTACTCAGTTATCTAAAAAATTTAGGGAAAATATTCTATGTAATCTAAGATTTTATTGAATTTTACGTACTTTGGCTTTAAATATACTAGAGTTATCGCTTTTATTTTCAATTAATGCCGTGTATCAAATTTGACTCTTTTTTACATATGCAAAAGAGTTTTAAATTCTTTAAAAAATATTATACTAACGTTTACCATTTATGATTAGTAAATATAGATTTTACTTAATAATAATAGCATCTAAATGGCTGGAATTAATACAAAATGTTAAAAGATTTAAAACTTAGATTATTGATAATGAAAATTAAATTATTCTAATTAAAATTTAAAAAAATAAAAACAGTTCTAACAAAAAATTCATTATGCATCGAAAAAAAAAATTACTGAAGAAAATAGTGTACATATTATATCTTATTTATAAAAGTAATTAAAAGCTTTTCCAATTAATTAATGTTATAGTTTTATTGCATTCTTTATTTTACCATTCACAGCAGATTTTCGGCAAATGGTGTTTCTGTTTGAGAGAAATAAATTCATGCTTTAAATTCTCAAAGGAGTCCTGGTTTTACCTAATATAAATACAAAGAGGCTGGAATTTTAATTTCTCGAAATTTCATAAAAATACGTAAGTGGGGGTAACAGATGTCAAAAAAAAACAAAAAAAAAATTTTTACCAAGATTTTTTAAAACAATGTGTTTTGATTAATTTCATTTTTGAATAAGTTCTGAAAATTTCCTTAAAAATCCCACATTTATTTGATTTTTGGCTAAAACCGCTGACGCTAAAAGACAAGATTTTTAACCAAAATTTCGAACGTGTTAAAAAGGATGAAAAAAAAAATGAATAAAATAATAAAAAAAATTACTTTGGAATTACCACTTAATAATAATAATAATAATAATAATAATAATAATAATAATAATAATATAAGCATTTTAACAGTGAAACTTTGTTTTATCAAGTATAGGGCCTTTTTTCATCATGATATGCTGTTTTTAACGAATTTTCGGAGGTACCTATACATATATATATGTGTGTGTGTGTGTGTGTGTGTGTGTGTGTGTGTGTCGAAACATAAAAGAAAAGAATCTAAATAGAATTGGCTACACAAAACGCATATTAAAAAAATTTTTTTTTTCGAAATCTAAAATTCCCAGCATCCCTCGTTCGTGCGCATGTGTAGTCGCATCAACATAAATTTAGTCTGATGAAGTCCTAACAGACGAAACGCGTCGCACGAAATTTTTTTTTATTTGATATACATATATATATATATATATATATATATATATATATATATATATATATATATATTTTACTTAAACGTTATTTTACTTGATACCCTTATGTGAGTAGACGCTCCGTTTATTTAATAAACCGCATATTTATGTATTTTCGTCTACCGGGCTCAAATATGAGTATCCACTAACCTTTAAGTAATAAAAATCTGTCGGATTAATAGATTAAAATCCATTTCTTTCTTTACACACACACACACACACACATATATATATATATATATATATATATATATATATAAATTATATATATATATATATATATTATATATATTTATATATATATTACATATGTATTTTACTATATATATATTATATTATATATCACATATATATATATATATATATTATATGTATATATTATATATAAGATATAATATATATATTATATTTATATGTACATATATATATATATTATAGATGTATTTTAAAATATATAATATATAATATTTATATAATATATATAAGATAATACAAAAGAATTATATAGGTACATAGAAAAACTTAATTAGAAAGATAGATAGATCAATCATCAAAAAGAATTTCGTTGCTGCCTTCCATAAATTAACCAAAATATTAAGAAATCCAAAAAGTTCATTAGAAACAAGATAGACTTCTATTTCATATAAATCTCACCACAGCTCAAGACGAGAGTTGAGTCAATATGGATGCTGTTCTACAGATGGATGTCAACA
>CAHIKZ030000005.1:245000-262500 GCA_903632075.3 Acanthosepion pharaonis
ACCATGAATTGTTGATTGATATATACTGACTATATCTTCAGGATTAATGGAATCCAACTTTTGTATTACTTCAAAAGTTACTTTTAGTGGAAACACTTATTTGAAACAGACGCCCCAATATGATTCTAAATACAGTGTATAATATCAACTGGCCTACGCATTTGGGAAATCTTAATAAATGAACTCTGCGACAGGCTTAGAACCTGTGACTCAAAGGAGGGCACGGGATCGAAACCTACGCTAATGCAAAGGCGGACGCGCGCATGCGTATGTATGTGTAAAAGAGAAAAGGAGAGAGAGAGACAAAGATATTGTGTGTGTGTAAAATAGATAGAAACAGACCCCCCCACACACACATATATATATATATATATATATATATATATATATATATATATATATATATTTAGACGACTGACATGTTACTGAAATTAAGCTTTTTTATTCAATTTTCTTGAGTTCATATGAGTGACTACTTTTTGACACACACACACACACATATATATATATATATATATATATATATATATATATATATATATATATATATATATATATATATAGTCAAACCTAGTGATCCGGACAAACCTACCAGCTTTCCCTGACGATCCGCTTAGGTGAAACTTGGGTAGGTTTGTCTGGCTCACTAGGTTTATCTAGGTCTGCTCTACTGTTGTAGTGAGCTCTTTTGTTAGATAGTTGTTTACTCGTGTCGTTTTTTTTTTTTCTTTGGGCTTCAGACCTGTATCTGTGCGATTTTTTTCAACAGACTTTCATGTTCGTGGCTCTTACATTTTTAAAACCTTTTTTTCCTTCGAGATTGATTTGATTATTGGCAAATCAAAAATTCGAAGGTTTTTCGAGACAGTATAGTTACCTATATATATATATATATATATATATATATATATATATATATATATATATATATATATATATCTGTCGAATGAAGATAGCTCAGTGGTAGAAACTCTGATTGATCGGTTGGGTTTTGATCCAGGGTTGAAGTATTCGGATGTCTAGTCGCACTGAGGTGTTGCGATACAGCGAAACAGAACTGTCTGCGAATGACATAATATATATATATATATATATATATATATATATGTGTGTGTGTGTGTGTGTGTG
Source organism: Acanthosepion pharaonis (assembly GCA_903632075.3). Classification (NCBI taxonomy): domain Eukaryota; kingdom Metazoa; phylum Mollusca; class Cephalopoda; order Sepiida; family Sepiidae; genus Acanthosepion; species Acanthosepion pharaonis. The sequence continues at coordinate 246,129 of CAHIKZ030000005.1, forward strand.
TGTGTGTGTGTGTGTGTGTGTGTGTGTGTGTGTACTCAAATATGAAAATAAAATGAAAAACTCCCAATAATTAGGGTCCCCTATTTAAGAAAAATATACCCAACACTATATAAACTTAGTTATGAGTATAACAAATTTTTTTTTTAAATACTTAAATTGAATTTTAATATAAAAATTAAAAAGTTACAACTGCATAAATCAAATAAAACATGAAAAGACATAATGGCATTAACAGTTAATTCTTAAATGAATTAGGACGTAGCGCGTCCAGACGTGTTCATAATAATAACAGAGCTTGTTTCATGCGCATCTACAAAAAAATTCGATACTATCAATTACATTAATTTTTTGTCTTTGCAATTCAACACTGAAGATGATCTTGATTGAGATTAAAACGACTTGGGAAAATAAAAGAAATGAAAAAAAAATTACTTAAAGCTTAAAGAATGTGTTGATCAAGAGAATCAATATATATATATATATGAACTACGTACAACATACAAATACTAACTAGACAAAGTCCTCGGGGAAACATGTCACAGTGGATAAAGGCGTTAGTTAGATCCCGTGCCAGAACCCAAAAAGTGTGAGTTCAATACCCGGCTAAGGCAGTGGAGAACTTGGAGAGGGAAATAATAGGAGATAACTGATAACTGACATCCATTAAACATTAAACAGTCTATCCCAGTGAGCGAAATAAAGGGTTCAGTTCGACATTCTAACCACCTGAAGAAGGCCGGAGAGTACAACTGCCGAAACTTTGTAATAAATATGGCGACAAAGATGGGGACAATAGACCGAATAATGTAAATAGTGTACATAATACCTCATCTCAGAAATATAGACAGATACTGAAAGACCGAAACGCTGTGATAAATATGGCAACAAAGATGAGGTCAATAGTCCGAATAATGTAAATAGTGTACATAATACCTCATCTCAGAAATATAGACAGATACTGAAAGGCCGGAACGTTGTGATAAATATGGCCACAAAGATGAAGACAATAGTCCAAATAATGTAAATAATGTATATAATACCTCATCTCAGAAATATAGACAGATACTGAAAGGACGGAACTTTGTTATAAATATGGCGACAAAGATGAGGACAATAGTCTGAATAATGTAAATAGTGTACATAATACCTCATCTCAGAAATATAGACAGATACTTTAACTTTCTTATTCTTTGTGGAGTTCTGGGTGTGCAATAAGAAGCAAAATCGCTAAGGCTTTCATTTCATCAAAAAAGTGACATATTTCCTCGTGTTTACATATAAGAAAAAAAGTAGCTTTTGTTTGCTCTTTCTTTCACCTGTCTCATATTAATTTGTCTAATTGTCAAATAAAGTTATTATTTCATCGTTTTTAAATAGACAAAATAATTCACCTTCAGTAAGGCTATCAGGTATATCGATGATCGCCAGTAGCTTCCATAAAAATAGTCAGGCATTGATGATTGTAGCTGCTAATTGTCATCATCGCTTTCCCTCATGTCATGAGCGTGGTTATCCTCTTCAACCACTTTACCGTCAATATCCACTAAAGTAAAGCCTTCAAAATCATCATCGGAGTGTTAATCAAAGAAAAACTCTTGAATAAAAGCTTTGTTGTATATCGATGCGGCCATTTTTCTTTACAAAATATCGCAAAAAATTAACGTGGGTTTAATCGATGTTATAACTCGTGTAGAGTCTAGAAGAATTCAAAATGGCGTTGGAAAACGGAAGTTTAACCTTGTTCCAAAGCAACCGTAGTCGATTTCCAGCTTAAAATACAGGAAATAACAATTGACAAGTGTTTATTTATAACAAGAGAGAGAATGAGCCTAGAGCAGTAAAAGGAGAGAATTCTACGGAGTCAATTTTCGCCTGCAGCGTGGTAAACGTTAAATAACCAGATACAAAATAGCCATTATAAATAATTTTTTAAATAAAACACATTTAATATCATCTACACGTAAAATATTTCTTACCGAACACAAAAACATAAAACAAATATCAACCTCTATCTATAAAAGGCAGGATATGTGTGTGTGTGTGTGTGTGTGTGTGTGTGTGTGTGTGTGTGTAACGAATGCACGGCAGCAATTTTCGACGGGTTTGCACCAAAATTTATATGCACATGCTCCAAGTTAGCGGTAAGGTCTACACCGACTTTGCATTTCCCAACTCCCATCGATAGTGAAAATAATCGATTTTTCATGCTTCTACGGCAGTTTTCATGTAGTTTCCGGCCATTTTCTACTGGCCAGCGTGAGAGCCTATAGCTGGCTGCCACGAAAAGGCAGGAAGATTCTATTGGCCAGCGTGAGAGCCAACAGCTGACTGACACGAATGTAAACTAGCATAAATGTAAATCGATAGCTGCATTCGTCACAAGTGGGACAAATTTAAATCTGCATGGCACTTTACTCCAATTGGCTCATTCGCTTGCTTAAACTCAACGTTGATTCTGATTCCGCAGAACTGGGTTGGGTTTGAAAAAGTATTTAATGTTAACATTCTTTTTTTCATTCGGTTTTTCCAGTTACGAGCCCTTTTTTAAAGCTGATCGTTTTGTGTTAATTTTGTTTAGTTCTTTTTTCGTAACAGATTTAATGTTTAGTATAGAGCTTAGAAAAAAATTCGCAGTGTGAGATAGGCAAGAAGTAAGGCATGTAGCAACATCAGCACAGCAAAGGACACTCCTTTAAAAAAAAAAAAAAAAAAGGCAAGGAAGGGCAAAAATATCAAGTGATAGCGATTGTCGTACGATTTTTTAATCAAGCACGGGCAACGCCGGGCCATGCTGCTAGTCAACAATAATTTCTCTAACCATATAAATTATAAAGAAATTAAAGTCACCTCATAAAAATGAAAACAAACAAAAACACAAATAATAATCTATCTATAAAATTCTTTGACCTCGGTTAGTCCGTCACACCCTCTAAATTAACCATACATTGGCAATTCGAAACCAAATTTTTAGGAGAAGTACAAACAGGTAAGGGAGTACAAATTACGGTTGGTTTTACTAGGGTGCCTAGCTTGGCACAATAAATTTCTATTAATGTTTTTAGAAAAATTAAAAATTTTATTATTTGACGTACAAAATGCTCCCACTATTTTAAAAGCAATTTAATGATTAATATAACAAATACTTATTTAATAAAAATTCAATATTGTTATTTGCATATTTTTCTTAAGTTTTCATATACAGGAATTCATTTTCCAGTTCGCCCTGCGTTTGCAAGAACTATGAACAAGGCCAAACGCTTCACAAAGTTGGAATTTGACTCCAGAATATTTATGCATGGCCAGTTGTATGTTGCATGCTTAAGAGTAAGAAATCCTAAAAAAATTATTCTTCGCTGTTAAAAAGAAAAAGTAAAAATGAAATTTTCTTAAAAATATTGTCTAACATGAAGTTCTATAAAATTAGATTAAATTAAAGAAATTATTAAACCGTGAAATACGGTTTTGTCAAAGTAGTTTTTCCAAACAAATCAGGGCATTCAAATTTCATCGACTGGTTTGTGGAATTGAACGAAATGTTGGCTTGTAAATCTTGAGAAAAAATGTTAACGATAACTTCAACAATACAACAGCAGAAACAAAGATAAGATTACCGAACTGTTATTTAACACAATTCTCATCTATGGCAATGAATGCTGGACAATCAACACACAGATGAAGAACAGACTTGTAGGAACAGAAACAAAGAAAAGAGTACTGAACTTTTATGTAGTATCAGAGCGCGTTTATGACAGTGAATGCTGGACAATCAACACACAGATGAAGAGACTTGAAGCAACAGAAACAAAGAAAAGAGTACTGAACTTTTTATGTAGTATCAGAGCGCGTTTATGACAGTGAATGCTGGACAATCAACACACAGATGAAGAGACTTGAAGCAACAGAAACAAAGAAAAGAGTACTGAACTTTTATGTAGTATCAGAGCGCGTTTATGACAGTGAATGCTGGACAATCAACACACAGATGAAGAGACTTGAAGCAACAGAAACAAAGAAAAGAGTACTGAACTTTTATGTAGTATCAGAGCGCGTTTATGACAGTGAATGCTGGACAATCAACACACAGATGAAGAGACTTGAAGCAACAGAAACAAAGAAAAGAGTACTGAACTTTTATGTAGTATCAGAGCGCGTTTATGACAGTGAATGCTGGACAATCAACACACAGATGAAGAGACTTGAAGCAACAGAAACAAAGAAAAGAGTACTGAACTTTTATGTAGTATCAGAGCGCGTTTATGACAGTGAATGCTGGACAATCAACACACAGATGAAGAGACTTGAAGCAACAGAAACAAAGAAAAGAGTACTGAACTTTTATGTAGTATCAGAGCGCGTTTATGACAGTGAATGCTGGACAATCAACACACAGATGAAGAGATGAAGCAAAGAAACAAAGAAAAGAGTACTGAACTTGATCAGCAACAGTGAAACTGGACAAAACACAAAAAAGTACTTGAACAACAGAAACAAATGTAGTATCAGAGCGCGTTTATGACAGTGAATGCTGGACAATCAACACACAGATGAAGAGACTTGAAGCAACAGAAACAAAGAAAAGAGTACTGAACTTTTATGTAGTATCAGAGCGCGTTTATGACAGTGAATGCTGGACAATCAACACACAGATGAAGAGACTTGAAGCAACAGAAACAAAGAAAAGAGTACTGAACTTTTATGTAGTATCAGAGCGCGTTTATGACAGTGAATGCTGGACAATCAACACACAGATGAAGAGACTTGAAGCAACAGAAACAAAGAAAAGAGTACTGAACTTTTATGTAGTATCAGAGCGCGTTTATGACAGTGAATGCTGGACAATCAACACACAGATGAAGAGACTTGAAGCAACAGAAACAAAGAAAAGAGTACTGTACTGTTATCTAATATCAGTCCTCCTATATGGCAGTGAATGCTGGACAATCTTTTCATAGATGAAGAAGAGACTTGAAGCAAAAGAAACAAAGAGTACTGAACGGTTATGTAATATCAGTCCTCACCTATGCCTGTGAATACTGGACAATCCCCTCAAAGATGAAGGAGAGACTTGAAGCAACAAAAACAAAGAAAAGGGTACTGAATTGTTATGTAATATCAGTCATCCTCCATGGCAGTGAATGATGGAAAATCTCCTGACAGATGAAGAAGTGACTTGAAACAACAGAAATGTAGTTCTACAGAAGAATGCTGAGGATGCCATGGCCCGAACATATTGGTAACGACCCAGTTTTAGAGAAAATGGAAACAAAGAACGACACTTATAATTAACTTTACTTTAAAATTTGAGAGAATGTTTTTAAAATTTAAATTTTAATATTTGATCTTCTGTTCATATATAAGACATTTTTTATGTTTATACGTTCTTTTTATAGATACAAATATTTAAGTAAACGCTCTGTTTATAATAAATAGTATTAACAACTTTTACCGGCCTGAATGTCCGAGAAATTTTCATAAAAAATTTGCGTCCTCCGACAGGAATCGAACCTGTATCCTATACCGTCATTTAGCCTGACGTGCCTTAGCCGATTGCGTCACAGAGGAGCGTTCAGTCAGCACGATTGATTTTACTGTTTTTAAACACAATTCTCCATGATTTTCTCTCATTCATTCATATTTGCTCAATGTGTATCCAAATGTAAACAAATGACATCATACATTATGAAATAGACAAAGTTTTTATGTTTATACGTTCTTTTTATAGATACAAATATTTAAGTAAATACTCTGTTTATAATAAACAGTATTAACAACATTTACCTATAAAAAGAACGTATAAACATAAAAAATGTCTTAAATAATTGTCGGACTTTGTCCATTTCATAATATATATATATATATATATATATATATATATATATATATATATATATGTTTTGCGAAATTTGTTTTAAATCGAAATATTTACTACCCAACTGCTGCTCTAATTAATGTCCAAGTGAAATTCTAGCTTGTATTATTTATAAACCCGGTCGATTGCTGTTGTGTTAAGATTCGAAGAAGAAAAGAAAAGAAATTGTGTTCTCTTATTATATCGGTGAACGAAGGACGTGTGAAAGTGCGTACATTCGCGCATGCTCACTGATTCTTACACATACATCGAGATTGATAGAGAGTGGAAAATGAAAGACAGTCCTAACTGGTGTCCTTTTACACTGAATTAAAATTTGACTGATCACGACCGAAAAACTAAATCGTATCTATAGCAACAGATAACAGTAAAATCAAAAGGCAGAATAAAGGTAAGAACAATGACAGAAAAAAACGAATGCTTATATATATATATATATATATATATATATATATATATATATATATATATAAGAAAAAAAGACCACTTTAAGGTACCATTATAATAATTTATTTCACCAGAGCCCTTTTAAAGGACGCTGGATCATCAGATAGCACTTCCAAATAGGAAATGAAACGAAAAATTAAATTAAAATTGATGGGTAGTGTATATATATATATATATATATAAAGGCTGAATTTTACATTTAAGCGAAATTTCTCGCGTCATTATTCCGATCTACGCAGTTTCGTGTCCAAGCGTAAGCAAAGCGGATTTTTAGAAAGTAATGGACTTTTTATCAATTCGTCTTATTTTTTATCACTTTAAACCTTACTATACAGTGTATATTCGTATCTGAGTAGATCCGTTTATTTATTAAAAGGTATATTTATTTCTTTTCGCCTACCGGCCTGAATGTTCTAGAAATCTTATTAAAGAAAAATTTATACTCTTTGTTAGGATTCGTACTTGCGTCCATCTGGGAAGAGGACGCTATCATTAAATTCTAGAGGCTCTGACAAAATGAGTCAAAAAGAACAAAACAGTCAGTTAAGGCCAAAATTATACTTTTTAGCGAAATTTTTCATATTTGCAAAGTTTCGTATCCCAAAGTACACAGAGAGAACTTTTCGAGAAATGTTATTAAAGTAAAAAATTATTTTCGCCTTCCGTCCCGAATGTTCGATAAATCATATTAAAAATAAAATTCAGAGAGTGTGAATTAAAATTACAGCAACAATTTATAAACAACACCAGGAAGAAGCAGACATTGAGTGCCGGTCGTGATACACGCTTGGGCGATTATATCAACTTTCGATTCATGACTAACCAGGAAGAAGATTTTCACGCGGCTATTATGTTCAATATATCAACAAAAGTTTGTTTAGCCCGACTGACCCATACAAAAGTCCTATATATCGTACATAATGCCCTGATGAGTGTTTCAACGTGATAGCCTTATTTTGGCCAATCATATAAGTCAAATAAACCTTTATAGATCTATTGACTATATATATATATATCAGAAGAGAAAGAGATAGGAGAGAGAGCGTCTGTGTGCGTGTGTGTAGACATAGAAATTAGCACAGTTTGGTGACGCTTCACGATTCAATGCTGCCTTGAGATCAAGGTATATATATATATATATATATATATATATATATATATATATATATATATATATATATATATATATCAGCAGCTGCATCAAGTCGCCGCATATGTCAAGCGTTTGAGGATAGTGCTGTGGATAAACGTACTGCAAGGCGTTAGTTTCGAAAATTCAAGTCGGGAGATTTGTCTCTCCATGATGAGCCTCGCAGTGGACGACCACAGGTCTTGAATGACGGAGTCCTGAAGGCGGCCATTGAAGAGTCTAACGTGTGGTGAACTTGCAAGACAGTTCAACGTTTCCGATGAAACAGTTAAACTTCATCTGCACCGCCTAGGTAAGACGTACAAACTGAGCAAGTGGGTTCCGCAAACGCTGTTGGAGGTCCACAAGGGACAACGAGTGGCAACCTGCGTATCGCTACTTTCTCGCCACCGTACCGCATCCTTATTCAATCGAGTGCTAACCAGTGACGAAAAGTAGGTTCTGTACGAAACTTGTCTCCTCAGTATGCTGTCCCTCACACCGCAAGACCGCCTATGCATCCACGCAAGATTATGCTTTATGTCTGGTGGACAGGTCGTCAAGTGGCTCATTATGAACTGCTACCAACGGGCCAAACGGTCACTGGAGATCTATACTCGCAGCAATTTAAACGTGTGCAACAGGCATTGCGCCAGAAGGATCCAGCACTGGTGAATCTCAAAGGTGTGCTTTTCCTCCATGACAACGCCAGGCCGCATGTCGCGCGAGTGGTCAGGGATACCATACAGCAACTTGGGTGGGAGACTTATTCACCTGACCTTGCACCATCCAATTACCACCTCTTCCACTCCCTGGATAATCATCTTCATGGGAAATCCTTCACCAATGAAGCAGACTTGTGCAAAGCCCTCATGGACTTCTTTGCGTCAAAACACCCCGAGTTCTACCGCAAGGGCCTTGAACAGCTGGAGATACGTTGGCAGAAGGTGCTGGATGCCGATGGTGATTACTTCAAAGACTAAATATAGGTTACAAATACTTTGAAGCGTTTTCTTTTTTCCTTTAAAAACGGACAGAACTTTTTTGGTTACCTTACATATATATGTCAAATTGATACACATTTCCTAAGATTTCTTGTCGAGTGGACCAAACAATTACACAAAGATTTGTCTACGAATGAGTAGAGGTGTTGAGTATGATATCAATCAGCTAACTGGCATATATATATATATATATATATATATATATATATATATATATATGAATATGTAAGCAAATATATGGATATAGATCCGACAGTATGAAGTTTGTTTTTTCTGTATATTTTTCTTCATATATGTATATGTATGTACGTATATATATATTTTAGGTACCAACTCTAATTTGAAAAAAAAAATGAGACCAAGTTGGAAAAAATGGCTCAAACATTTTATCGACAAAATCTTTATATCATTATTAAAAGGAATTTTTTTTTTTTTTTTTACGGTAGCCAAAGATTACTACAGGAAATTTTAATGTCTTTTTTGCGGGGAAAAACATTGATTTGGAAATTCTTGCAAAAATCAAATAATCATCGTAACTCAATGAAACTTTCCGAAATTATTCACAAATGCATGGAATTATTTCAGAATTTTTTTTTTTTTTAGAAAATCTTGGCAAAAATATTTTTTTTATATTTTTATCCACCCCACATTTAATTTTATGAAATTCCAAGAAATTAAATTTTATGCCACTTAAAGCTTATATTAATCAAAAGCAGAACTCCTTGGAAAATTTACATCATTTCTTTTAGTAAAACAGGACCACCAGTTACCAAAAATCTGCTCTAAATTCTAAAATGAAAATGAAAAATTCATTTATTTACATGGCGGATCCATATGGCTATGACTCGTCAAAATCAACAGCTGATTCTGGCTTTTATTGTTCGACACGCTTTTTAATAAGAAACCAATCGAGTGTTTCTTGAACTGTGTTCTTCGTCTTCTTTTCTTCAAGGATTAAATGATAAGGGGCAAAATCTTTGTGACAAGCGTGCATAAATTTTTGAAAAGGGTTGAGAATTTGGGTCCATATCCTCGAAGATTTGAAGTCCCTTTTCAATAAAAGCGAATGCATCCCGCATTTTATGTAGGGAAAAGTGACGTGGCTCAGGTTTTTTTTTTTTTTACCCGTTGAGCTCTATCAAATCGTCGTTCGTTAAAAGCCGCTTGTCGTTTTCAAATAAATCTATAAAATCCTCCTCCTCCTCCAAATCCATTTCCAGCTCTTTGATCATGGTCACCATTATCAGACCCCTTGAAATCATTCACGAATTTCGGGCATAGTTTTTTTTTCTACGCACCATTCATACCGTGTTCTAAACATTATTCTGCTATGTCTTGTAGAGCCTTATAAACATTATAATTCTTCCAAAAGACACGAAGTATTCATGATTCATCAAGATCAGTTGTAGCTATTGCTTGCCTCAACGTACGCTTCATCTAATAACGCTTGGAGATGGCAATGAATCCCTGATCCATTGGTTGTATAAAAGACATGGTGTTCGGAGGGAGGTACACGAAGGTAACGTTGGAGTGAAAATCTACAATAATTTGCAGGTGGCCAGGAGCATTATCAGTTATTAATAATATCTTAAAAGGAATCCTCTTCTTCTTTCAATGGTTTTCTGCTGCCGGGATAAAATGATTAAAGAACCAATCTTCAAAAATAACAACAGTCAACCATGTTTTTGGGATTAGCCATCCATATAACAGGAAGAGATGCTTTGATTACATTCTTCAGGACACGGGGTTTATGTGCATGATACATGAGCAGTGGTTTTAATTTAAAATATCCAGCACAATTACCTCCTAAAATAATGGTCACACGTTCTTTTGAGACCTTGTAGCCTGGAACTGATTTTTTGTAAATGAGAAACAAATGCAGATCAGCTGAAGAAGAATGGCTGGACGATAGCGATTTATATTTTTGTATATCAAGAACAATGTTAAGGAAATTGTAACTCAAAATGTAAAAAACGTGTCACAAATAAAGTTTTCATATTTTGTCTTACAATTTTATATATATATATATATATATATATATATATATATATATATATATGAAAATTTCTCCGATTTAACTAGTAGAAGACAATATTTATAAATAAAAATGACAATAGAAAAACTGGTAATTGCTGACGCGTTTCGTCTAATGTGGACTTTATCAAAGCAAAATACGAAAATGGAACTTATGTTTTTAATTTAATTACAAAATTAAATTTAAAGTTTTAGCTTCCATTTTTGAAACATGGTTATTACTGTGTAGCGAAAAAAAACATATTTTAAATTAGTTAATTTATAATATTAATGCTCTGTAAATTTGCATTGAGCACTATTTTGTAAAAAATTAAAATATCAATAAGGACACCGGATTACATATCTTACTATTTTTTTTTTTATTTGAACATATATATATATATATATATATATATATATATATATATATATATATATATATATATATATATATATATATATATATATATATATATATATATATATATATATATATATATATATATATATATATATATATATATATATATATATTACTTATTGCTTGCTTGAGTGTTTTTTGACAAATAATTTTGATTTGGCTTTTCCGAGATTGTGATCTCTTATTCTCGTTGCTTCCTGCTGAAAATTAAATATTAAAACTAAAACTAAAAATAAAATAAACCAACAATTTGGCTTCATCTCCCGTTGTGTATTTCCATTCACTCTAAATTACACCGAGTTTATTTACCTCAACTCATATAGAAAACCAAATTTACATTGGATGTCCAAACAAAATAAACTTTTGTTTGATGGATGACTGTGTACCTCAACGTTGAGTTGAGGATAGCCACGCATACAATTTTAATTAATATAATTAAAAGAAAATAGATATAGGATATGTGTAAATGAATTTGTAAAAAAGTATGGGAGACCTGAATGCCAAATTAGACAAGGAGAGGGGAAAAGGTAATTCGGACTAAGAACCCGCAAAGAACGTGGAGAAATATGGCTCTAATGTTGGACGGTCAATGATCAAGTGATAACCAATTCGTGGTTCCAAGACGACTATGGGCATTGACAAGCCCAGGAGGAGAAAATAAAAAGCAAATCAACTACATAACTATCAACAAGAGATTTAGAAATGTACTTGTTCACTACAAAACCTATCCAAGCGCCGACTGCCGAAACGACTATCTTCCTGTTATATTAAAACTAGGAATGAAACTACGGAATCTAAAGAAGTCTAACACAGCACCAAAATTTCAATACAACAGACTCCTGAATGACCAGCACCTGAAATGGAAATTCGAAATGGGAGACACTAAGAGAATCTTTAGTGACATCAGCAAACGAAATCATCCCAAAAAGAATGGACGAAGAAGAAAAAATGAATGGATGAGCAATGAGATTATCGACAGAGACAGAAAACAATGCCAAGACATGGAACGGAATAGAGAAAACTACACAATGAAATAAGGACCGAATGCAGGCAGACTAAAGAAGAATGGCTCAACGAAATAATGTGCTGAAATAAAGAGAATGAGTATCGCAGATAAAGGAGATATGCATGAAAATAAGAGAACAGGACAAAAGACATTCGCATCAACAGGATGCATAATGTCCAACGAAGGAACGCTCAAATTAGAGAAAACGTCAAGGCTCATTACAAATCACAAGAAGTGATAATTATCATGGGAGACCTGAACACCAAAGTAGGCAGGGAGAGATCAGGGGAGATAGCTGCCAAATTCGGACGAGGAAGGATTAATGACAGGGAGGAACTCAACAGAGGAAACTAAGAACCAAATTGACTATATAAGCATCAACAAAAGTTTCAGGAATTTAATGATTCACTGCAACACATTCAATGCCCATAGTCGTCTTGGAACCACGAATTGTCGACTGCGGAAACGATTACCCCCGCCCCTGGTATAGTTGTCGGCTGACCTGAGATGGAACAAATACATTGAGTCAATAGCTTCGTCCACCGCAAGGAAAGTTGGCTCCCTTTGCCGCGCCAGGAAATTATTCTGACCGGAGTCGATCCTTCAAATCTACAAATCAACCATTCGCCCTTGCATGGAGTATTGCTGACATATATGGTCTGGAGCCCCTTTGTTTATCTCAAGGTTCTTGATAAAATCCAGAGACGGATATGCAATATAATTGGCCCTGATCTGGCATCTCGTCTACAGTCGTTCTCTCACAGACGTGCCGTCGCCTCTCTCTGTCTTTTTTACAAATACTTTCATGGTAACTGCTCCAATAAGCTGCTTTCGCTGGTTCCCAGATTTCATGAATTTAAGCGTTCTACTAGGCTAGCATCTCGCTCTCACACTTTCACTATCGAAACTGTAAAATGCAACCGTCTCTTCTACTCCAATAGCTTTATGTCTCGCACTTATCACCTGTGGAACTCCCTCCCCTTTTCCTGTTTCCCTGATAGCTATTATCTCCAACTATTCAAATGTAATGTCAATCGACGTCTCCAGATGCCTTGATCTATCCCCAATCTTTCTCTTCATCCTTTCCTCTATCACTCCTCTTTGTTCTCGCACCAACGCTCTGTAACCCCTTGCGTGCTAGTGGCTTCCCGCCTTGCTTGCGGTGAAACGCTTAAAAAAAAAGAAAAAAGAAAAAAGTGTTCTAACAGAGGAAGGAAATTGCGACAGTAAGATCTGAAGCCGTAATAGGATTATCGAAGATGCTTTGCAAAAGCTAAGCAGAGTATTACGAGACTGGAAAATTTCGTTGGAAACAAAGAAAAGGATATTGAATTGTGACGTGATATCTGTCCTCCTGCTGGGCAATCTCCCCAAAGATGAAGAAGAGACTTGAAGCTAAAGAAATGTGGTTCTACCGCAAGATGCTGAGGATCCCAAGGAGTGAACATATGAGAAACAACGATATTTTGGAGAGAATGGAAACAAAGAGGTAACCTATTCTTAAAATCGGGAAGAAGTAGTTCAAATTTATGGGACACGTAATGAGGAAGGTGGGCTTGGAAATTCTGATACTCACAGGGCGAATAGAGGCAAACAACGCGTGGCATATTTAATGGGCTTGAGCAAATGGATGACAGAACAGGATGTGGGAGAAATAACAAAAAGACAAAATTTATTAAGAGCTACAAGAGACAGGAGGATGTGGAGGGCCATGACTGCTTACGACCTGAACGGAAACAGCATATAAAAGAATAAAGAAGTTTATTTTATCTTTGGACATAACATTGAATTTGAAGTAAAAATGAAATTTGAAATAAAATAATTATGTAGTTTGGTTTGGTTTATTTTGTTTTACGGCATATCAACCTCAATGGGTTATTTAATGCCGACATTTTTTTATTGCTGGTAATATTTTTTGTCGAAAATCTGTTTCTGGTAATATATTTCCTTAAAAATTGTATTACTGGTAATAATTTTTTTCAAAAAAGTATTGCTGGTAATAGTTAACTATTTGCCCATAGCTGGGATCCTAACAGGTGCTACCACCCCGGTTCAGGGTGGACCTGGGAATACCAGCAATTAAGAGGTGGTTCCACGCTCCTCAAAACCTCCTGATCAGAGAGGCCTTGCTGCTGGATGTAGTTTAACGTCTTACCCAGGACGCGGATGTAGTTTAACGTCTTACCCAGGACGGAATTATGTAGTAGATCACCACAAAAGTACGTTCCCGTATAGAAAATTAAAAGCCAAATTTTACAAAATTGCAAAAGACATTTATTAGTCAAGTACAGAGTCTCCATTGTTTTTTACAAATGTCTCGCGTCGTCCTTCAAACTTGTTGATGCAATTTTTTTGTGGAGACTTCGTTTTTTTTTTTTATTTTGTTGGAAGAAGGTTGTGAGCCAGAGTCAATTGACTATACAGAGCCAATTTTGTTGTCATTTAAATTGTTCTGTAGAGACCAGAACAAATTAAAACCCGAAGGAACCAAGTCAGGAGAATACGGTGGGTGTTAGAGTGTGGTTTCCAATTCACCTCTGACTTTCTACAAGGTCTGCTTTGAAATATCCTGCGGTCTTGCATTGTCTGTGTGGAAAATGAAACCTTTTCGATTTGCCAAAATGAACAGCCATATTGTGATTGGTGAGTTAGTCACAATACTACTTTGCAGGTATTGTTTCGCCGGCTGGAAGTAGATTGAAGTGAATTAACCCTCTGAAATCACAACAAACGGACAGCAACTTTTTCATTGGCTACAAAAGGTCAATTTAATCACGGTTTCTGGACATTCACGATTTTGTTTTTGAATACAATCCATTTTTCATCGTCTGTGACAATTCTGTTCAAGAACGGCTCCTTTTCTTGGGGTAACAGCAAAGAAATTGCTGCAGTAACATGATCGAATTTGTTCAAGCAGACACCCCCACCTTCATTGACGTCAGAGGTCGCCCGGAGCGTGGTTGATCGTTTAGATTACAATCCCCCAGATGAAAATTTGCCAAATCAATTTTTGATCGTCTGAAATGCTGGAACGCGATCCACATAAATCTTCTGAATGGCTTTTTTTTCCGACGCTTAATTGTTTCCAAAACCCATAGAGACTGAAATTACCAAAGTGGAACTTGTCAGCTTCCAACTGTGAGGCATTTATCCATGGAGAAAATGTCAACATTCAACAAAGTCTGACTCGCAACAGAACGTGGTAAGCTTTTAATTTGGAACACACCAGAAATCAACACCAAAACAAACACCAATCAACATTTAGTATCCAATTTTAGGTTAATAAGCACAAATTTTACGCTATTAGTCAACTACCTAATCTCCATTGTCTTTGACAAGTGTCTCCCATCGTTCTGCAAGTTTGTTGATGCTATTTTTATAGAAATTTTAAGGCTTTTGTTGGAAGAAGGTTGTGAACTAGATTCGACTGCCTGTACAGAGTCAATATTTTTGTCATTTCATTTATTCTGTAGAACCCAGAACAAATGAAAATCCGAAGGAGCTAAGTCAGGAGAATACGGCTGATGCTAGAGGGTGGGGTCTCATTTCAAATCTTTAAATTTCTGCAAGGTCTGTTTTGGAACATGTGGTTTTGCGTTGTCGTGCTAAAAAATGTTACCTTTCGATTTGCCAAAAATTGGCCGTTTTAACTTGAACCTAAGGTCTTTCAAAATCTTAGCAATCTCTTCCATAGAATTCTTCAGTTTATTCTCCACGATGGCAAGCAGAACGTCTTCATCGACGTCAGAAGGTAACCTGGAGTGTGATTGATCGTTTAGGTTAAAATCATCTTAACAAAATCTACCAAACTACCTTTTTACCATTCTAAGAGCCAGAGAAAATGCAAATAAACCTGAGTGGGTTTTTGTTTTTTGTCGCAATTCCGACATTTATTTCTTTCCGAAACCCATAGAGCCTAATATGGCGAAAGTGCAACTTTTTATCCTCCATCTTTGAGGCATTCATCCGGGGAGAAAACGTTAACATTCAACAAATTCTAATTCGTAAATAAACGACAAAAATTTTCTTTCTAGAACAAATCAGAAATCGGCCCCAAAACAAACGCCAGTGTCAGTGGCCGTTTTATATTAACAATGAAAATCGGACAGGAAATTTACGCCTGATCTGATATCGAGGCCTGATGTCAAATCATCTTCCATTTTTAATATATCAAAAACAATTAGAAGAAGAATTAAATGCAACTCATCAGTCATTATCAGGAGACGTGAGTGAGAAAAGAAAATCGTTTTAAAAGTAGATTGTATCATTGTTTTTTGAAAGTCGTTATTTTTTTAAAAATAAATCAAATGCCGTCAAACGCAACGAGACACATGACACCAACTTTTAAGAAAGCGTAATTTTTTCATACGCAGAATCTAAGGGCTTAAAATAGTTATTTTTGTTTGCTGATGGTTGCTAACGTTGGATGCAAATGGCGTCTATAATTTTTAGTCATTTTTTTCTTGACAATTAGATTTATAAA